>VUQH01029180.1:2596-15808 GCA_015106775.1 Etroplus canarensis | reverse complement strand
TTCACACACAGTCCACACAGAGTCCACACACTTCACACAGGGTCCACACAGCGTCCACACACACAGTCCACACAGAGTCCATAGTGTCCATACAGAGTCCACACAGTCCATACAGAGTCCACACAGTCCATACAGTCCACACAGTCCATACAGAGTCCACAGAGTCCACAGCACACAGTGTCCACACAGCGTCCACGGAGTCCACACAGTCCATACAGAGTCCACATACAGTCCACACACTTCACACAGAGTCCACACAGTCCATACAGTCCACACAGAGTCCACAGCACACAGTGTCCACACAGCGTCCACGGAGTCCACACAGTCCACACAGAGTCCACACAGTGTCCACACAGTGTCCACACAGTCCACACAGGGTCCACACACAGTCCACACAGGGTCCACACACAGTCCACACACTTCACACACAGTCCACACAGAGTCCACACACTTCACGCACAGTCCACACAGTCCATACAGTCCACACAGAGTCCGCACAGTCCACACACAGTCCACACAGTCCATACAGAGTCCACAGAGTCCACAGCACACAGTGTCCACACAGCGTCCACGGAGTCCACACAGTCCACACAGAGTCCATAGTGTCCATACAGAGTCCACACAGGGTCCACACACAGTCCACACAGGGTCCACACACAGTCCACACAGGGTCTACACACAGTCCACACAGGGTCTACACACAGTCCACACAGTCCACACAGAGTCCGCACAGTCCACACACAGTCCATACAGAGTCCACACAGTCCATACAGTCCACACAGAGTCCGCACAGTCCACACACAGTCCATACAGAGTTCATAAAGAGTCCACACAGAGTCCACATACAGTCCACACACTTCACACAGAGTCCACACAGTCCATACAGTCCACACAGAGTCCACAGAGTCCATACAGAGTCCACACAGAGTCCACACACAGGGTCCACACACAGAGTCCACACAGAGTCCACACAGTGTCCACACAGGGTCCACACAGTGTCCACACAGGGTCCACACAGGGTCCACACAGTGTCCACACAGGGTCCACACAGTGTCCATGCAGTGTCCACAGCAGACGGTGTACACACATATGTCAGCATGCTTTCTGGTGCCAGGATCCCTGCAGGAGGAGCTGCTGTTACTGTATTAAACTTGGAGCACATCAGGCTGTATTTACAGATTCTCATGTGTTCTAATGAGTGTGGAGCAGAATGAAGGACAGACTTTTGTCTTCTTAACATCAGCTATTCCAGATTGGGACAGTGAGTGGTGCAGCGCTCTGGTTAAAGATGAGTTTCTGTATTGGAGAAGATGTTGCTGACAGTCTGATCGTCTGACTGGCACTTTATTCTAAGTGAGTGTGTCCTCTGTAGATGCCCTGTATGCAGTGAGACGGGCGGCCTGATCCCATCGTCATCTGGTTGAACTTCAGTTCTTGTGACGGAGAGCACAGCAGGATGTCAGGCAGTGGAAACCAGTCGTGTCTGACGGGCGCAGAGGACACCGTCTCCTTCTTGGTATGCACCCTGTCCACCTATTACAGATGATCATAATCAGATGGTTTGGAGCCCACCTGATTATTAATTTAACATGAGCTCTGTTGTTGTAACGTATCACATGAAGTATTTGTTTTCCGTGACGTGTTGGTTGGTTAATAAATATAACTGTGGCTGTGGTGGTTTGGACCCCTGTCTCCAGCCCTCTTTGAGAGTCCATGGAGGGGGTGTGAGGCCTCTGCTCATTCATGCATTTCCACTGCAGTCTGAGTGTAAATGTAGAGCCCGCTGATGGTTTGTCATCAAATTATGAAGTTTGTTCTCACCTGCTATCACTGAGACCGTGTCTCTGTTGCTGCAGCTGTTTTTCATTTGATTCACGCTCCTACGAACAACACAATGTTACATAGTTTAATGAGGTCCATTCCGCCGTTGCTCAGATGAAGTGATGTAATGAGTAGTGACATTGTTGCCCCGGTCCACAGGTATGTTTGTTTCATGCATGGGAGGAATGGGCAGGCCTTGATCAGGAGGACTACCTAAGCGTCTTGGAGTACCTGTTGTGGGTCTTTACGCCCCTCGCCATCGTCTTCATTGTGCCCTTCCTCATCGTTATCCTCCTCTACCTGTCTATACTCTTCCTCCATGTCTATAAGGTATGGAAACAAGCCTTCCATTTTCTGCACTGTGGGGACAAATTCATGCCGTTTACCAGTGTTTGCAAGCTCTCATAAATGACACATAAATAAGTGCTAACATGGAACTGGCTATTTATACCTCGACTGAAGATGACAAAGGAACAGAGACTGTAATAAGATTGCACACTTGCCAGGAAAACAGGCTGTAAACAGAGGACTTCACAGTGGAGGTCTTTAACTTATGCCACGTTCCCACTGCAGACAAAAGTGTTTTGAAATAAGAGTTTTGAAATAAAACCCAGTATGAAAACTCTAATTTCTGATTCTTTCCACCAGAGGAAGAATCAGCTGAAGGAGGCTTACTGCAACAACCTGTGGGATGGAGCCAGGAAGACCCTGGCTACTCTGTGGGATGGACATGGAGCTATATGGCATGGTAAAACACTAAGCCGTCACAGTTATGTTAACGGAATTGACAGAATATGCAGCACAGTGCAGTCGTGTGCATCATCCCACTATAAATACAAGGATTCCCCAGAGTGGCCTTCATTTGGGTAAAAGCAGGATTGGAATGAAAAAAGATAATAGATATTTTACTTTTAATATTCTCATTGATTTGCTATTTATGTTGGAGAAAAATCTATATGAAAAATTATTGTTAAAAGGTTGCTCAGTTTAAACCTCCTATCTAATTGGAAAAGGTCTAAATGTTAAGCCTAATGGGAGGCTGTGCTAGCCCTGGGTTCTCAGTCTTGGTTGAGTTACCGAGAAAATGCTTTTAATTCTGCTTCAGCCAAAGGTTATTGAGTCCAGTGAGAAGTTTTAGGCATTCTGCTTCCCTTTTTCTCTTTCTCCTGCTTTCTCTCTTTTTGGATGCCTGAGTGTCACGGTGCTGTCAACACCACGAATTCCAGCCGTGTTTACCAGAGTCTTTCCCACATGTGTAAATGCAGATCTCCCTTTATTCCCTGTTCCTCGTCAAACTATGAGACCCTTTCTTTTTGCCATTTTGACACATCACGTTTCCACAGTGAGCCTGAATGCTCACTGCACTGCCTTTTCACAAACTACAACCCCAATTCCAACAATGTTGGAACGCTCCAAAAAAATCTAAATAAAAACACAAAGCAATGATTTGCAAATCTCATCAACCGTATGTCGTGCACGCGTGCACACTCGTGACTCAAGACGTGGTCTGGAGGGAGCAGATGTTGCTCTAAAACCTGTATCTACCCTTCAGCATTGATGGAGCCTTTCCAGATGTGCAGGTTGCCAAAACCATAGGCACTAATGCACCCCCATACCATCAAAGATGCTTTGAACTGAGTGCTGATAACAAGCTGGATGGATGGTCCCTCTCCTCTTTAGTCCAGAGGACACAGCGTCCATGATGTCCAAAAAGAATTTCAAATGTCCATTGGTCTGACCACAGAACAGTTGTCCACTTTGTCTCAGTCCATTTTAAATGATCTTTGGTCCAGAGAAGACAGCAGCGTTTCTGGATCATGTTCACATAACCTGCATTTGTAGATGGCCCTTTCACTCTTGTTGCTATCTTTCTGCCACAAAGCACCCCTGACACTCGTCTCCACCCTGCCTGCACTCTCTTCTTCACCGCTCTTGTGCTCTGTCTGTTGCTTTGGATAGTAAACCAGAGGTATTTACAATAATCAAGCCTAGAAGTAATAAATGCATGAACTCATTTTCAGCATCACTCTGAGACAGGATGGTTCTAATTTGGGTGATAATGTAGAGATGATAAAAGGCAGTCCTACATATTAGCTTAATGTGAGCATTAAAGGACATATCCTGATCAAAAATGACTCCAAGATTCCTCACAGTGTCACTGGAGGTCAAAGTAATGCCGTCCAGGGTAAGTATCTGGTTAGAAAGACTGTTTCTGAGGTTTTTAGGGCCAAATACGATAACCTCAGTTTTGTCTGAATTTAAAGGTAGAAGTTTTACAGGCCATCCAGGTCTTTTTGTCTTCAAAACATGCCTGGAGTTTAACTAATTGATTTGTGTCATCTTGCTTCATGGATAAATATAGCTGGGTATCATCTGCATAGCAGCGAAAATGTATGCAGTGTGTTCTAATAATATTGCCTGTATAAAGCCAGTAAACCATTCCTCTGTAAGTGAGCACACAGCTGTTCTGCAACAACTCTTTAAAGAATTTTTTAAATATAAAGGAAGGTTGGAAATCAGGCTGTAATTAGCTAAGATGGCTGGATCAAGCAAAGGTTTTATAAAAAAGGGGTTTAATTACAGCCACTTTAAAAGCCTGTGGTACATAGCTAGTTAATGCAGATACACGGGTGATATTCAAAACTGAAGCATTAATCAGTGATCAGACCTCTTTGAACAGTAATGTAGGGATGGGATCTTAACAGGTATGTTGATGGTTTGGAGGAAGTAATGACTGAGGTTGGCTCAGAGAGGTCAACAGGAGAGAAGCAGCCCAAACTAGCATCAGCAGTTATTGAAGTTGACATCTGTGGGTAAAGTATTGTGTTAAAGATTTAGGCACCTCGTCTGTTTCACTTGTTATCCATCACTTAGTGTCATCAGAAAAGCATTTATTCTGTATTTTTTCTGCAGCAGGACACAGGAGTCAGAAAGAACTGTCTTCAACCATAACAAGCAGTTGTGTAGGAGATGGTGTAGACCCCACTGAGGCCTGATCATAGTTCAGTCAGTCTGAGATCATATGAAGAGACATGACAGCTGACCTCTCAAAGCCACAGTGCTTACCTAATGTTCTTTGACCTGTGTACCAGGCTATGAGATCCGTGGACTAGAGAAGATCCCTGATGAAGGACCAGCTCTGATAGTGTATTATCACGGTGCCATTCCGGTCGACTACTACTACTTCCTGGCCAGTGTTATCATTCAGAAGGGACGGACCTGCCACTCTGTAGCTGATCATTTCCTCTTTAAGATCCCAGGTATTCAGACTGTTTGACTCATGCGCAGTCATCATTACAGTGTGCACACTTAGACACTCCACAGGCGCTGCTGAGGTGAGATCATGACACACAGATAGAATTCCCTCACTCAGAGGATGTTCATTCAGCTTTTTTGACTTTTTAGCAAATAAAAAACACAGATATGGCACAATCTTCTTTGCTTAATATGTGAACATCCTAGCTTGATGAAATGAACCTTTAAGGGTGATTCCACATTTTTCCTCAGCACTGCGTGATTGGAAAAATTCTGCCATTATTTATTTTAGGTATTTTTGAGGGGAGAGTAGAGGAGGAGATGAGCGGATAGATTGACATGGCGTTGGCAGTCTGTTGTAATGAAGAGAGAGCTGAGCATGGAGGCGAACCTGTCAATTTACCAATCAGTCAGTGTTCCTGCCCTCACCTGTGGTCACGAGCTGTGTAGTGACTGAAAGGCTGGGCTCTCCTTATAGAAATAGAGTATGGAGCTGAGTCTGCAGGGATCAGAGTGGATGTTCTCTATGTCAAATAGAGTCAGCTGAGGTGATTCAGAATTTTTATTAATCCGGCCAGGTGGGGGCGGCATCTGAGTAGAATCACTCCCAGGCAGCTCCTAGATGAGGGATGAGGCCCTGATGCAGACCCAGAACACGCTGGAGGGATTATATCTCTCGGCCGGCTTGGAAACACCTCGGTGTCCCTCTGGAAGAGCTGGAGAAGGTGGCCAGGCAGAGGGAGGTCTGGGCGTCTCTGCTCAGGCTGCCACTCCTGCAACCTGGACCCAGATAGGCAGCGATGGATGGAGTTTAATGTCATACAACAAGTGCAGTGATTCCACTATTTTTGCCAGGGGTTGTAAAACCAAACCTGATTTAGGTTCGGCTAATCTCTTTCTTTTCAAAGTCATCTTCTTGTGCACTTGTGAAGCACCTTACGGTGATTCTGCTGCTTCTTTTCCTGGAAGTTCCATTCTGAACACTTACACTTGCTCACCTGAGATTTTACCACAGCTCTCCAGCAGAGTGAACCAGCATTCATGTGGAGGATCATCACTGCTGAAGAGAGCTGGGTCTCCAGATGTGGAAGAGGCCACAGTTTCCAGGCCTGGAGCAGTACTCAGTGACCCAGCTGTGCACTGTGAATTCCTCGTCCCTGATCAGAGTCCTGCTGTAACGTCCTGAGGAGTCTGAGGGGAAGCGTTTAGCTTAAACAGCTCAAACTGTTGTGTGTCCTTCGTGGTCTATCACGCAGTGAGTTGACGATGCAGGAATATGTAGGCCACAACGAGACAATCTAGCACTTGCCATATTTGCCCTCTGTAAGGTTGCTCTCCTCCCCAAAATGTAATTCAAATTGAAGGGTCACCGTTTGGACGCAGTGGAGGAGAACCAGCGTGCACTGCCGAGGTGTAAGTGTGAATGGAAAGAAAGGGACTTTCACAGAGTCATCTGAAAACGGCAGCTATGCTGAAAGAGCTCCAGAGGTGCATAGAAACATGACCTCGAAGATAAGATTGGCCAACAGAACCAGGTGCTTGTGAGAGATGTGTCTACTAATGCCAGCAGGAGGTTCCGAAAACCAACCCTAAAAAAAGTCCTCATTCAGAGGACTGACAGTACTGTGAAATACCTGCTTACACCACACGGTTTACACTTTTCAAGTCTGCTGGACACGTACACGCCCCTTTAAATGTTTCTTCTTACCTTTTTAATCTCTTTTTTAATATATATTTTGTGTTACTGCTGGTCTCTGAGAGCTGCAGACTTTACTCTTGTTCTTTAACTACAGTGACAATAAATTCTTATCTTATGAACAGCACAACATACAGTATGATGAGATAGAACTGTCCTTTATTAGTCCCACAGCAGGGAAATTGGAAGTGTCACGTCAGCAAAGTGAAAGCAGCATATCAGTATAAAAAGAAAAGTCAATATTTTACATTATGTACATAATGTTTCAGTGTCTTACTTATGTCACATTGTGCTTAGGACTTGGGTTTCAGTCATGTTATGGGGCATATTTTCAAATGTCTAAAATCCATTACAGTGTCCTCACTCCCCTGCTGCTCTTCTCTCCACACTGCCCTCACTCTGTCTCATTTTGCTCTGTTAGGTTTCAAATTGCTGCTGGAGGTGTTCAGTGTGATCCACGGTCCTCAGGAGGAGTGTGTGCGGGCTCTGAAGAGTGGTCACCTGTTGGCCATTTCTCCAGGAGGAGTAAGGGAAGCTCTGTTTAGCGATGAGACCTACCCTCTTCTCTGGGGCAAACGGAAAGGCTTCGCCCAGGTCGCCATCGACTCGAAAGTGGTGCGTTGTTTTAGTTTCGCTCTCACATCACAGGTTTCAGATGTTTTTCTGAATACCAACAGGCTGCAGCAGCGCCATTCCTCACAGCCAGTCTGTCCTGTACATGTGAACGTCATGACTGAACTGTATTGCCTAACATGTTATTTTAATTCCTTTTTATTGCTCAGTGATAAACTGTATACAAGCAGAACTAAGTTTAAATAGTTAATGAATGCTTGCCATTATACAGTAAAGGCACCAGTCATATACAGTAAAAAACCATCTACAGTACCATAATGCATTTAGATGGTATTAAGCCCCCCCTGTTTGATGTGGTTTGAGCACCTCTTGTACAACAGGTTCCGTTTGTTTACAGCAGTTGTGAATATTTCATAATGAGGAGTTAAACTCACAAGCAGTTAAAATGACCTTACATCTGTTACAGCTGCACTATAGTGTGTTATAAAGCAGGTCATCGTGTTTTATGAGCATATTAGTGAGGAGCAGGTTGTAAATTGAATTTCTGTTATGTTTTTTAAATCTCTTTTTTTTTTTGTGACACCAGTTATCCACATCTCAGATCCTCGGCTTCTCAGCGCACGTTCAGGGTGGAGCTGCATGTTCGGAATATTAATCAGACTAGCTATATTATTTTAATGTTGCTTTATTTATTTGCTGCCAGAAGCGCTGATAACAGAGTCAAAATAAATTTGTTTCGGGCCGTCAACAGGGTTGGAATGTAGTAGGCTGACTTGTGACTGGATTGAAATTCCTCAGCATGCAGCTGATTTCGTCCTGCTGTTAGAAAGCTGTGGTAGAAAGCGCTCCTCTCTAATCTTCTCCTCCTCTTGCTCTCTCTGTTTTTCAGCCAGTAATTCCAATGTTTACTCAGAATGTGCGGGAAGGCTTCAGATCTCTGGGAACGCTCCGTAAGTTCAGAAGACGCTTGCAGTGCAGCCAGATAGCTTACAGCAGTGGTTCTCAAACTTTTTTTGGGTATGCCCCACTTCAGAAGCCAAAAAACTTTGTGCCCCACAGCACACTAAAACGCACCGCCCACGCCACTCACTGACATTAAAATGGATCCACGTTGAATTTTACTTCAATATCAGCAAACGCTTGCTTGTTTCTTTGTCATGTAAAAATCAGCTCTATTCATCATGATGTCGCGTCACATTTCACATACAGTGCCCCCCCCCCACCCCACAGTTTGAGAACTACTGGCTTGCAGTATTACCTTGGGATTAGACTGTATGCGTGTCTGTGTCTCTGATGCAGTTTTGTCCTGTGCTGGGAGCATTTCAGATGCAGTGTTTATTCTGCCCTGTCTTTTATTTTGAAAATCTCCATGTGTCTGCATGGGTTCCCTTCCAAATTCTCTGGCTTCCTCTCACAAAGACATGCACATTAGGTTAATTAGTGGTTTTGAATTGTCAATAGATATGTGGTAGATAAAGTGCTTAAGGTGCATAGAATAAAGCACTATATGAATATACACTGTGTCCAGAATTATTAGGCAGTGAGTATCTTGACCACATGGTCATTTTTCTGCATACTTTCCAACTCAAAGCTATATGAACTTGAACACCTATTGGATTTAAACATAACAGGTGATGTGCATTTGTGTAATGAAGGAGGGTGTGGCCTTTTAGGAGGTCAACACCGTATATCGGGTGTGCACAGTTATTAGGCAGCTTCTTTTCCTCAGGCAAAATGGGCCAGAAAAGAGATCTAACAGACTCTGAAAAGTCAAAAACCTCTTTCAGAGGGATGCAGCACTCTTCAAACTGCCAAGATATTAGAACTTCTGAGGTCAAACGGGATCAGGCATGCTCAGGGTGGTCTGGTTAGAAATGCTAGTTCCCTTCCATCCCTGTCTCTGCCTTTCTGCCCTCCTCGTACACTCTGTGCAGTTTGACAAAGCTTCCATGAAAAATAGACCCAGAACTGCTTTAAGTGACATGGATCAGAGAGCTGCTTCCGAAACACGCAGCACTCGTCTGGTAGAATTGCAAGCATCACGCAAGATCTGCTCCAGTGGCTGGAACACGACCCAGTCAATTCCCAGGGTTTCAAGTGTACGCAGCACACAGTCGCATACAGCTGATCGTTCCACACAAACACACTATTTTAATGTAGTGATGTGCTAACACAGACATCCCTATTCCAATGGAGTATTTGGGATTGACTCAAAATAAACTGAAGTGGGAATGTTCATGATAACAAAGGGTCATATCACCTTGAGTTGATAATGATACTGATATGTTTAAATAGCACCAAGTTACACCAGTAGTCATCTGAAGACCCTGAAGCATTGTGGATATAAACCCAAGCATCCGAGTTTCCCCTATGAGTTCCTGGCAACAGTGAAAAGGCAAAAAACAGGAAGGAGGAAGCAGCCAGGAGTGCCTGGTTAGGACAAAGGAAAGAGAGGAGATAAAGCACAGAGACACAAACAGCAAATGTGACAAAACCGAGAGTAGACAAAATTTACTGACATGTAATAGTTTTACTGTATTTACACATGGGGAGGAAAAACGAGGGAGCCAAATATATAAGCTTTATCTAAAGGGCAAGTTTGAAGGCTAATATTAAAAAACAGAACCTGAGGTAGCACCTAGTTTTAAGTATGATTGTGTTGACCATACAGGACTGATTTCAAAAATGTTGGGACGCTGTGTAAAATATGGATTAAAACATGATGCAATGACTTGCAAATCTCATAAACCAATTTTATTCACAGAAGATCACAGAAAACATATCAAACGTTAAAGTGAAACATTTTACTCTTTGATGAAAAATACTAGCTCATCTTAAATTTAATGGCAGCAACACATCTCCAAGACGCTGGACAGGGCAACAAAAGGCTGGAAAACCAAAAAGAAACAGCTGGAGGAACATGTGGCAACTAATAAAGTTAAGCAGCAACATGCAACATAATGTGACTGGTTATAACTGTGGAGCAGTTTCACATTAATGTTACTCAGGACTTTGAATGTTCCATCATCTACATTATAAGCATCATCAAAAGATTCAGAGAATCTGGAGACGTCTCTGTGACCAAGGGACACGGCTGAAAAGCAGTACTGGATGCTGGTGATGTTCAGGCCCTCAGGCAGCACTGCATGCTGTGTTCTTTTGTGAATAAAATCGGTTTATGAGATTTGCAAATTGTGCTTTTATTTATATTTTACACAGCGTCCCAACATTTTTGGAATTGTGGTTGTAGAAGATCACCAGCTTTATCCTGTTGATAGTGTGGATCAGAGGAAGTCTGCTGATCGTCATGTGTGCACAAATTCACACCTGAACCTTCTGTGTGGTTTTCATTCTACATGCTCTGTTCTCCAGGATTTTTCCGCTGGATATATGAGCGATTCCGTCTCCCCATAGCTCCTGTTTATGGTGGATTTCCTGTGAAGTTTCGAACTTTCCTTGGGGATCCCATCCCATATGACCCCAACTTAAACGCTGCTGAGCTGGCACAGAAAGTGAGTAAGCCATTGTTGTACTTCTGGATCCTTCCTTCCTACCTACCTACCTGATGAACAGTCTGAAATATCTTTTAAAAGCATGTTTTATTATGTATGCATCTACAGAAGCACAAAACCTTCATGTTCAGCGTTTTGTGGCTAAATGACTATAAAATTTTACTCTTTATGGTTCAAACTTATCGAGATGTAGAAATGCTTTCCATACATTTCTTTGCTGCGTGGTGAGGCTGGCATTACCTCACCAGGGATGGCGGTGCAGTTTATTGAACAGTGAAGATACAGAGCCCTCCAAAAGGCTGTGAATGACTTTCTGCTGTGCACTGAAGACTTTTGTGTGACATCAAAAGACAAATATGAGACAAGAGGTCTGGGTTTCAGCTTTTATTTCCTGTTAAAGTTGGAACAGGGGCCAACTTTTTACCACTGTGTTGCATCATGTCTTCTATTTGAAGCATGTGTTTAGGTGCTAAGGCGACAGCTACCGTAGTTCAGAATTTGATGGGGTATTTCAGCTCTTTCTTCTCTTGTTTGACGGACCTGGACTGCAAACAGGTAATTTTAGCACCTGTGCTCTTTGTCTGCAGGGATACGTGTAGAATGTGATGGTGAAACAAGCAAGGCCTTCACTGATTTCTAACAGTAATTTGAAATGTGATTGTTCAGACCACAGGCCAGCTTTCCTGCTCTTTTCGTTTGATCTTAAATAAGCTTGGAGGAGAAAGTGGCCTTCCTGTATTGTAGAGTTTTAACTAGGATTTGTGGATGCAGCAATGAGACGTCCTTACTGACCCTGGTTTTCAGAAGTGTTCCTGAGCCCGTACACTAACAGAATCATGTATATCCCACGTGAAGGCCCGAGGAGTAATGTAGGATAGGATGGGAGCAGATATACTTTATTTATCCCAAAAGTTGGGAAATGGATGTTTAACAACATCCTCAAACATGAAAAACCACCAACAACCCAGGTCAACGAAATAAATACAGTGTCACCAAATAAGAATTTCAATTAAACAGAAAAGAGTTTAATAATTCACCTAAATGTAATACAGTAATGAGATCCATGAGTAGACTCTGGTGTGATGCAGGAAGGAGTTTCTGTAGCTGTTCTTGTCGTAACAAGATGTTGGAGAAAATGTTGAGCTAGTAAGTGGTGCAGAGGCTGGTCAGGATCCAGTAATTAGACACCATTTAGCACAGCTGCAGTCATTTTGCATGACCTCTGCATCAGCTCACTGCTCGAAAACTCCTGAACCCAGATATGTGGTCCAAGAAGTGTGAGCGCAGCCTCATCAAACCACATGCTCTGTGTTTCCTCTGGCTCTTAATGAGCTCATCCACAGCACTGTCCAAACACCTCACGTTCCCCATGATGACAGCTGGAACCGATGCCTCCCTGTAGGCTCTGTAGATGCTCTAGGATTACAGGCCTCTGTCAGCACAATCAGCTGGTGAAGACAAGACACACAAAAAAGAACCATTTAATACAGTGAGAAAGAAAAACCACCTCATCAGGTGAAGTGATTGGAACTCTCAATAACCGGCATCCATTCTTGGTTTCCAGTCTTGTTGCTCGCATGCAGAGATTATCCGGAGTCTGATTTCTTTTACTTTTTGATCGCACCTGATAGTGGAAGGCTCCATTCTTGGGCTGTAAAAGCAGCCCGCTTATCATTTTTTTTAGATAGGCTAAGATATTCAAACCTTGATGAACTGAGTCACACAACGTGCAATAAGGCCATTCCCACCACCAGGAATTTGACTTTTGATACAACTGTGACAGAATCTGAATATATAGCAGTTCATTACCAGCCAGTAATTTTTATCTGTCCACATTTTAGTGATCCTGTGTCTGCTGCAGCTTCATGTTTCTCTTCTTGGCTGACTTTAGTGGAGCTCGATGTCGTCTTCCAAGTTTGGATGTACCTGAGTTTTTTTTTACAGTTATAAAAACCGGTTATCTGAGTCACTGGAGCCTTTTTGTCACCTCCAACCAGTCCGTCCAGTCTCGTCTGACCTCTCTCATCACCAGGGTGTTCCCATTGACAGAAGGATGGATTTTTAATTTCATTTCATCACTTCAGAAATCCTCAGACCAGCTGGTCTGACAGCAACAGTCATGCTCTCAGTGATCAAAGCCAATGAGAGCTTTTCCCACTGTGATGTTTGATGTGAACATTACCTGAAGCTCCATATCTGCAGGGTTTGATGCATATTATCTGCTCAGTGATGAAATCTGCTGGTGGGCCTGGATGGTGGTGGTGAGGTGAGCTGTTGCATAAAACCCCTCTAATTTTCAAGCAGTGCTGTTGAAGCTACGCTTTTTTTTTTTTTTTTTTTTTTTTTCAGGGGCGG
>VUQH01029153.1:1542-40458 GCA_015106775.1 Etroplus canarensis | reverse complement strand
CCAGACGTCTAGAGGCCCCCCAGGGCACGAGAGCCCAAGGAGGACCACCAAAGGGGCAGCCGCGCCACCCTGGAAAAGAGCTGAGGAGAGCCCCAGACGGGGTGGGGGGGTCACCCAGCAGCCACGGTGCAGAAGCCACAGGAGGCCATGGCGACGTGCCCGCAGGCTCCGCCGGCAGCCAGCCACACCAGAGCGGACTGAGCCCATGGGACCAGAGACCCAAGATCCCAGGGCCCCCCACCCCCCGGAAGGGGCCCCGACCGAGCCACGGGCGCCAGGCCCCGCCAAGCAGCTGCCGGGAGTGAGCCAGTACACACCCGAGCACCCAGCCCCGGACACCGAGAACCACCAATGCACCGACTAAATAGAGCAGCGATCAGGTGGCTGACTTGGCCAAAGATGAATATTCTATTTCTTTGTCTTGAGAAACTCTTCGGTTGCATTTGCAGTATGCTTTGAGTCATTATCCCTCTATACTGTTACTCTGTGATCATGAGCTGTTCCTTTTCTTCTCAATACTTTTTCTCTTCCCATCATTCTGGGACAAGTTCATCTTGGCTTCATGTGTCTAAGGAATTTTTTGCCCAGAACTGAACAGGGTCTATTAGATTTTATTTGGCAAAGTTTAATAAGGCCTTCTTGTTCTTAAGTATAACCAGTGGTTTGCACCTTGTTGCTGTTGCACCCTCTATATTTGCATTCACAAAGGTGTCACTTGATTGTAGACTTAGACAATGATACACCTACCTCCTTGAGAGTGTTCTTGGCATGGCTAGGTGTTGTGAAGTATTTTTTTCCCCTAAGAGTAAAGAACTCAGTTGGTGCATTCTTTCTTTTTAGAAATGTTCCAGATTGTTGTTTTGGTCACTCCTAAAGTTTTTCCTCTCTGATGAGTTTATTTTGGTTTTCCAGCCAAATAATAGCTTCCTTTAGTTGCCTCGACATCTTTTTAGATCTCCTATTGAGAGTTTTAGTCAACAGCAACCATAAGCAAGTTCAGCACTTGGAATTATCTCCAGATTGTTTATCTGCTTAGTTTGTAATGAAATACTGGGGCAACAGGCCTCACCTATCCATGAAACTGCTTGTCAGACAATTGTCACATTACTGTGGAGGCTCTGAAAATGAGGGTTTATTTATAAAAATGGCTATAATTCCTAAACAATTTATACAACTCTTTCATTAAACTCTCTGAATTAAAGCTGAAAGTCTGCACTTCAATCACATTTTGACTGTTTGATGTAAAATTGACTATGGTGGTGTACAGAAGCAAAATTACAGAAAAAGGTGAACAGTGTCCCAAGACTTATGGACCTAATGCTAGCTTCATTGTAGATATTCTTTTATTCCAAAACAGTGAACCTCTAAACGTTCCCTCACTTAAGGTGAAATACTAGAATCACAAGTCTCCACCTTGAAATACAAAATGTTAGAAAAGAAGTTTAATTATGTTTCTTCCACTTGTCTTCATCTTCACTTTTCAATAGGTACTTCCCCTAGGTAAACAAGTATGTTTTTCTAACACCAGAATTTTGTGCAGGAAAAAAGCAAGTTTGAAGTTCCTGCTAAATCACACTCAGCCCACAGCTCATTTTAGCTGAGACGGTTAGGTCGATCATTTATATAACAATTATGATTACATTACTCTTGAAGAAAAAAAACACTTTGTCCAAATACAGTGGAGTTTGACTTGTCTCATTGCATTGGCATTTGAATATGTTAGATGTTATTTTATAATGTAGTAAATGGTGTTAAATCTCCCCATCATCCAGTTCCCCCCTTGTAGAACATTAAGAAAAATGCAGAGCAGTTTAGGAGAATAAGCATTATGAAAGCAAGATGGAGAGGAGATGTATTGCCTTGGGTGTAATTTATTCTGTACACTCAGGTGGAAAAGCAAAATACAGAGTGTTGTCATGATATGATGTGAAAGCTAAACTCATATTCAGCACAATGTGAGAGAGGAGAGGTAGCCTAAATTGTTTCTTCATACACAACCTGTCCAATATTATACTGATTCTGTTTTATTTATCACCACCTCTGGCCATTTTTTTCTTAATTAGACATCTTCAAGCCTCGGGGGTCTGCATCATATATAGAAAAGTCATTACTTATATGAGGCAGCCACCTACCGCATTGGTTGTTATTGCAAAAACAGCCTCACACGATGGGCCCATGGGTCAGAGCTTCAGACTATTGATTTTCACAAGAGTCGACAGACCTGATAGCTGCAAAATGTTCTCAGATCTGCCAACCGTTTTGGAGATATCCCCCCTCCTTCTTGTTTCCACACATCTGTCGTGTCAAACTTACACCTGTATCTCTTGAAGGGCCCCAAACTGCTCGACTGCAAAAAGTTGCTGCATGTCATACTGCTAATTGTCAGCATCACCAAGGATTTTGTTTTTCAAAAAATGACAGAGCTATAAATTGGGATTGCAGTGTGTAAAAATCACTCACATCTTATTCCCTTTTGTCACATTTTCTGTTGATACTGTGCATGTTGGTTGTTCCATATGCATGGTGTGTTTGTTAAAAATCACAACCATACAGACTTTCTTTTCTTTCTTTAATAAATGAATTTAGACTGAACTTGCTATCATCATCAGGAACAATCCTAACAGATCACTCTTTTGCAGAAAGAACAGGAATATTCAGAAAGCCAGTCTGCTCTTGTTAACAAAGCATACAAGACTCTGCTTAAGCCTTTGAGTCGTGGTCTTTATATGGTGAGTTTGAAATCTCTGACTTAACCTAAAACAGACTTCATAATTGCAAGCTCTCTGTGTGATCACTTGTTCACCACCATCTGAAAGACAAAACTGGCATCTTATATCTAAAGGAGCAGTTGACTTTGCTGGACTCCTGTCATATGTTTCAGCTGGAGCTAGAGGGAATGCGAATAGATGAGGGCACAGACTCTGGGGCTGATCCGGACTTTCTCATGAAGCTGATGGAAATTAATGAAGCCCTCGATGAAGCGCAGACTCCAGAGGAAGCCAGTAAGATTGGCCAAGATACAAAAGGTGAACAAAATTGTTAACTTTACAATTTTTTTTATGTGTAATTCTGGTAGAGTGATTTGCCTAAGCGGATGTGTGCATTAGATGTGTCTACTTCAGTCCAACCCAACAAATTTTAAAATGAAAACATGTAAGAAATTAGAATTTCTCAATGGCTAAACTGCACACTGGCTGAGACATGCTTGATTTTAAGTGTTAAGGTTGCAATCCTTCAGATTTCAGCTCTGGTCTATCTGGAAACACCTGCAGTTACCATGGTAACCTCAAGTGCAGTGTAGCACTACATCTAACACTCTTCAAAAAGCTACTCTTCTCAGAAACACAACACAAGGGATTTACCCGTTTATACAGCAACCAACCAGACCAGCTTTGGTGGGATGTATGTGTAGGCAGTTTGAATCCAGTTCAAGTTTTAGTTAATTCACAAATCAATTAAAATGCAATTACAATCCTGGTTGCACGTAAAATAGTCATTTGTGAAAATGGACTCCCTGAAGCTATTCATAGACTGTAAATAGGGGCCTAGACATCAAATAAACGCATGTAACACAAATACAATTTCCAGCCTGCATCTTAACATTAGCCTACATCCTACAAAAAATACACTAAAATTACTCTAAAGATCCTAAAGTGTAGCAACTCTATTAGTGTTGCTACACTAATAGAGTCCATCTACACAGTGGCATTTGGAGAATAACAGCATTAAAGCTTTTGAAATTTTTTGGAAACCCTCAGCCATACAGGGTTTTATCCAAAGTGGGAATGAGAAGGAACAATGAAAAGCTTTGAATTTCTCTTTGCAATTCAAAACTGCTCACCCTGAAGGTGTCATGAGAAGCACACTTTGAAGATGTCACTTGTGGGGCTAAAACAGTTAGCTACAATATTCTTTATGTCTACTTATTGCTGCTACTTATTATGCAGTTTGCTCTTTATACATGGCAGATAGTAGTGTGCAGCTGTGGAAATAATCAATGTCTCCATATATTTGTCTTTAAATACATTATCCTTATACCCTTGTTTGGATTTATCAAACAGAGCCAGCTATTGGTGGGCCACTTACTATACTGTGCCTTCAGATTCAGTTCAGTTCAGTTCAGTTCAGCACCACGTGGCAGAAGCTACAGATTTTGATTGGCTTTTACTGAGCTCAAAGATGATTAAAATTCAACCTTCAAAAGAGGACAAACCATAATTTTGATGTTCTTAGGGAACAAATTCAGTGGCTACAGTAGTTGTTCATTTTCCTTCATTTTTACATAGCAAATGACCCGTTGCATTACAGAAAGTCATAATTGTCCCGCAATAAAGTTGATACATGACTGACTTATCTCTGAGTATGCGGTCTGTTCAGTTTATAAACTAAATTTATTCACTGCATTTGATCAAGATGTCACTTTCAGTGGCTAGTTTTCTGCTAAATTTCAGTGAGTAAATAACAGCACGTGTGACATATGTTGTTAACACGTGCAGATTTAGAACTTGCCTTCTGCTTACCTGCAGGAAAACTGGCAGACTTGACAGAGCAGATAGATGTTGAGCTTCGTAAAGGTAATAATATTCAGACATTGCACTGAAACATTGTCTATTCCTCCCACTCATTCCTTTGTTTGTTTTGTAATGTAGTTGAAGCTTCCCTTTAAGTCACTGAGTCATTGATTGAACCTCTGTTTTCTTTCTTTTTCAGGAGAGCTTCAGGCTGCCAAAGTACTGCTAGTCCAAATGAAATACTATGCAAACATTGAAGACAAAGTAAAGGAGAAACTTTCTGAATTCATGTAGTTTCCCCCATTTTAAGTCACTTTATTCAACATTTAAGTCACTTTAAAATGTTTTTATAGAATTGCACACATTGTACATTTAACTTGGGAGCATATAATATTATTTTTAAAGCTGAATAATAAAACTTAACTCGTAATGCTTAATGATCGGCTGTATTAATGGTTATTTGTTCTAAATGTGTTCTTTTCTAATTAAAAGCTGTATAGATATGTGGCTGTAATTGGATGAATACAGTATCTCCCTTGAATCCGACTAATTTCACAAGCCTAATCATATCCACTTGTTCCTAATGTGTCATTAAATATGACAGAGATCTATAATTGGCTCTGATTAAAATGCTGCTCTGAGTGTTTATATGATTATCCTGCCTATCAGTTCAGCTTTTTGTCATGTGGGGCTCACACACAGATGAGTGACTTTTACGTAGTTCCTCAAATTACCTTTAGGTGGAGACATAACACCTTAACAATCATGGAGAAAACCAATACATGGTGTACAAGCCAGATATAGGACCAGAAGGAAGTCCTTAATTGAGGCGGACAACCTTATGAATTATTAATGGTCGTCTCACATGTAGCATTAATGCTATGATAATCAGGATGACCCCCACTGAATAACGATTATTCGATGAACCAAAGATTCCTGATCTATGTCATTTATAGCTCATAAATGAATGTAAATTGTCCCTGTATACCTGTGCCAGCAGCACACTGATATGTGCATAAGAATGTAAATTCATCCACCTTCTCATCCAAATCATTTAATTTGTTGAAGATTTTTTTATATAATGGAGAATATCCTCATAATTTGTAATTATTTTGTAAATTAGACCTGAGATCACATCTGGGCTTTTCATCCAACAAACTGATAAAGTTGTAACTCCTTTGAAATATGTGGGGAGTCACCTAATCTGAGACAGCTATCAGATCACTTATCATATGAAAAATATGATGTGAGAAGCACTAGACTTGCATACTAAACTATATCGTGTGGATGAATAGTTGTACACTTTGTTCTGTGTGCAACAGCCCACTGGAGCATCCCATTGTAACACATCCTGACTGGTGGTTTATTAAGGCTGGAACAACAATGTCATATGTCTGAAGCTGTTTTGTTTTTTTAGTATGGAGAAGCAGTTTCCTTAATACACATGGATAGACAGTGAATTAAACAGCGTTTCACCCACCACAAGGAGACCAGCAGACTTATTTATTATGCATGTTGTAATCGGAAGGCATCTATGGTGGCTTTAAATTAATGAGAAAATGTGATCGACTAACAGTGAGGCCACTACTGTCTCCCTGAACTCTCTGAAATTGAGTTTGAAAGAGACAAAAGGGGAGGAAAAACTCACTACAGCTGAGCTGTGAAATTGACTTGGATAGGAAGACTTGGCAAAGGAACTAGGTACATGTGACCACTATGTAGCTTCTGGAATGGGTTAGGTCAGCTTCAGGCACACTACATATTGCACTGCTGCTGTTGGATTGTTTACTAGTTATGGTACACTGGGTTAATCCAAATATTTTATTGAGGTCTGTATAACTCATTAATAGGAATTCTTAATGTAGTTGATATTTTGTGAAATAAGCTTTTTCAGTTTCCTTCCTTGCTTAGATAACAAGATACCACTGTCATGTGGGTACTAAATATGAAGGGTACAGTCTGATGTTGGGTAGCTTAGCAAAAGTCCTTTGAGAAACAAGTCTAACTCAGCAGCCAAAGAACATAGCACCATGGCTTAGTTTTGCAAAGTTCCATCTGAACACTGTCTGTGAACATAGTTGGCCATGCCATTCACAAATGCAGGTTAACGATCTATCATGCAAAGAAGAAGCCATATGTGAATATGATCCAGAAATGCCACCATCTTCTCTGGGCCAAAGCTCATTTAAAATGGACTGAGGCAAAGTAGAAAACTGTTCTGTGGTCAGATGAATGGAAATTTAAAAATCTTTTTAGGAATCATGGACACTGTGCCTTCTGGATTGAAGAGGAGAGGGACCACCTGGCTTGTTATCAGCGCTCAGTTCTAAAGTCTGTATTTCTGATGATATGGGGGTTCATCAGTGCCTATAGCACTGGCATCTCTCACCTGGGAAGGCACATTTTAAATGGTGAAAGGTATATACAGATTTTAGAGCAACATGTGCTCCTCTCCAGATGACATCTTTTTCAGAAAAGACCTTGCAGATTTCAGCAAGACAATGCTAAACTGCATTCTACAGCATGGCTTTGTCGTAGAAGAGCAGGCTGGACTGGCCTGCAAATGAAAAAATTTGGTGCATCATGAAACCCAAAACATGACAAAGAAGACCCAGGACTGTTGAGCAAGTGAAATCCTATATCAGACGAGAATGGGACAGCATTCCTCTACCAAAGATCTAGTAACTGGTTCTTTAGTTTTTAAACATTTATGGACTGTTGTTAAAAAAGAGGAGATGCTACAAAATAGTAAACATGGCCCTGTCCCAACTTTTTTGAGATGTGTTACTGCCACCAAATTCAAGATGAGTTAGTGTTTTTCATGAAATAGCAAAATGTCTCACTTTTAGTATTTGGTATGTTTTGTGTTTTGTGAATAAAATATTGGTTTATAAGATTTTCAAATCACATTGTGTTTTTATTTAGACTGTATTTTACTTTGGAATTAGGATTGTATTCTAAAATCAAATGTGAGGCCATCTTTTTGACAGCTAAAGCCTGGGTGAAAATGGGTCACATAATAGGACAATGATCCAAAGCACAGCAGCAAATCTATAACAGAATGGCAGAAAGAGAAAATAATAAAAAGGTGCAATGGCCGACTCAAAGTCCGGACCTTAAGACCTCAAGAGAGCTGTGCATAAATGAATGCCCACAAACCTCAATGCACTGAGGAAACGTTGTAAAGAAGAGTCTGCTGGAATTCCTCCACAACCACGTGAGAGACTGATAAAATTATACAGAAAACAATTACTTCAGGGCAATGCTGCTAAAGGTGGTTCTACAGGCTAATGAATCATCAGATGTTCTTTCACATGACAGTACAAGCGTGATGTCAATCTTCTTGCCTAATGCTTGTCAAGAAAGGAAATGTGTATATCCCCAGCTTTCAAACTAATCCTTAAATACTGTGTAAGTACTAATGAGACAGGAATACATTCTTTTTTACTGACCTGAAGTAGTGTAAATAGTGATGTTTATGTGCTGTATCTTGGAGAACAGTGTCACCTAAATTAAGAGTTTTAAAAACCTCCAAAATATGATTAATATTGGACACTGTAATTAGACTGTTATTCATCTCCACATTACCTTAGCATAAATATCAGAACACAATTAATATGTTCTTGTGACCCATATCTTAATCACAATGTTCCCATAATCAAATTAAACTGAACTGAAGATAGTGAGCCACTGCTCCTGACTGAAACCTAATGGAAAAATCCCTCATTACACAATCTTTGGCTTGTAATGAGGGAGTACAAACACCCAGGGATTCCAAGTAGACTTTTAGCTGTGGACACAAACAGTCAGCAGTTAAAGGTCTGACTGACAAAGGTCAAAACCAGGGGAGGATGACTCATTGGAGCTGAGCTCTTTTCTCTTCACAACTGAGCAGCAGTCTTTATGATCCTCGCCCCTCTGCTTAGCTTCTGTGTGAGTCATCTGCAGAGTGTCAGTCCCATCATCCCACAGACACCTCAAGCATGCTGTGTATACCCTACTTATGCCTTATCAAGTAGTAATGCCATTATAATCTACCACCATTAGACTTTCTTTCCGCTCTTAGTTTGTGTGTATGTTTTATATATTGTTTGCCTCATCTTTTTTTTTTTAAATAACTGGAGTCTTTGTGTCATAAAAAAGACCTTAAGCTACAGCTTACTTTAAAACATGTTACTCTACAAATGTGAAATGTACCTTCGGCTGCTCCCTTGTATTCTCCCCAAGGGGTTGCAACAGCAGATTAATCGACATTGGTAATTTGGCAGAGGTTTTTACGCCAGATGCCCTTCCTGACGCAACTCTCCATGGTAAGAGGGGCTTGTGTCCCCACCTGGAACTGAACCGGGAACTTCTTGCTTGTAAGTTAAACGTGTAAACCACTAAGCTACGGGGGGCACTCTGCAAATGTGCTCTTCGAATATTTCATCTAGACCTTGCTTGCAGGCATTTATTTCTTATATTATTACAATATTATAAAGTTTATATTATTTATGCGCATATATTTCAATATAGTTCTTTGTCTGGATCCTAGGGTGGCCTTCAGTTGCAAAACACACCAAAAATACAGACACAGCAACAAAAAAACAAGCCTTTCAGAAAACACAACATTTCACTTTATGGAAAAGGTAGGGACAATATTGTTTGCTTTTGAATGGATGGAATGTCAGTCCCTGGTGAGAGGTTGACATTGTTTCCTGTTTCTGTACTGCTCTCAGAGAGTCCTTCCCTGAATTTAAACTGTTTAAAAGTATGTAATAGTTTAAAAGGCTGGAAGAGGAGATCAAAGAGATCAGTCATAAAGAAACTTAAAAAAAAAAAGACATTCATATAATTTATTTCTCAATACGTTGTCCAACATATAACATCAAAATGTCACTTCTAACCCTGAAAGCACTCTGGAAAGAATTAGGACTGAGAATACAGGGTAGTATTATGCAGATTTCTGCTTGCTGGTGTTATGCCACAGTTTGTATGTTTGCCAAGAGGTTCATACCCCATCAAGGGACCACACATGGCTAAAGCTGAAACAATGCTAAGGCAGAAACAATAAATATTCTTTATTGCAGGGTTAGCTCGTGTGGCTTTGACTGGCATGGGGAAGTGGGCATGGTACAGTTCCACTCAAATAATGTAGTGCCATCACTGAACTATGACATTAACTTTGAGGCTCAGATGAAATATTTGAGCTGTGCTGGTCTAGGTGTGTCACTGAATACAGTTTGTGACCGCAGAGAGGGTTTTTATATGTGTGAAAAGGTTGCTAACCTAAAGGGTGTAGCTATTGTATATTTTTTAAAAAATCCCAGGTGCTAAGGTCCAGAGTGGGGCTTGTAATACAGATATCAGATACTCTCTTGCCAGGTTCAACATTGATAACTTTTTGAAGTCTATGGTTAATGATTTTTTTTTTTTTTAATTTAAAATGTTCTTTGTTAGATCAGTCCCTTGTTATTCCGATCTCCTCCTCTTCCACAGTTTCAAACTCAGTTTAAAATTCACACAAGGGCACTGCTGAGAGCTGCAGAGAAACAGGAAATGACACTGACCTGCCACCACGGACTATTTTCCACTGACTCAAAACACGAGCTGTCTCTACATTTTTGCAAAGTAAATGTCGTACAGACGTGGACAATATTGTTGGCACCCTTTGGTTAAAGAAAGAAAAAACCCACAAAGGTCAATGAAATAACATAAAACTGACAAAAACAAAAATAATCACTAAAAATTGAATGAAAATTAACTAATGAAAATCCAACATTGGTTTTTAATTGTGGTTCACAAGAATCATTTCAATCATTTTCATTTCAACCTGGCCTGGACAAAAATTATAATAACCTAACTTAATATTTTGTTGCACAAGCTTTTGAGGCAATCACTGCAATGTGTAACTCTCAGTGAGACTTCTGCACCTGTCAACAGGTTTTTTGGCCCACTCCTCATGAGCAAACTCCTCCAGCTGTCTCAGATTTGAAGGGCACCTGCTCCAGCCTGAATGTTACAGCTTCTTCCACAGATACTCAACTTAATTTAGATGAGAACTCACAGAACCAAACAGTGTTTTGTTCTAAGCCATTCTTGGGTGTTTTTAGCTGTGTGTTTTGGGTCAATATCCTGATGGAGGACCCTTGACTTGTGAATGAGACCAAGCTTACTGTTAGGGCCAGAGGCCGGGAGTAACTGGACCCAAGAGCTGACTCGACACGGAGGTGGAAAGCGGGTGCAAAAAAAGTGATCTTTATTTACAGAATAAATGATGCAAAAACTCGTAGGGGACTCGTGGGGAGCGCTGTGCTTAAAAGGCTGATGGCTCCAACTGCCGACAGGTGCGTGCAGGAGGGCTGATGAGGAGACTCCACCCCGGGGTGGGGACTCCGAGACAGTGGAAAAACACAAGCACTCACCCAGACCATGACACTTTCTGACAATGGGCAGCACATTTTGCTCCAGAATGCCTCGGTAACCTTGAGATTTCATTGTATCCTGCACAGGTTCAAGACACCCAGTGCCAGAATCAACAAAGCAGCCTTAGAAAATAACTGAGCCTCCTCCATGGTTCACAGTAGGTACAGTGTTCTTTTCTTTGTATGCTTCAATTTCGCATCTGTGAACGCGGAGCTGAAGTGACTTGCCAAACGCTCCAGTTTTGTCTTATCTGTCCAAAGCACATCCTCCCTGAAGCTTTGCAGCTTGTCAATATGAATTTTGGCAAATTTGTCTCACTTTTTCTGATTTGCTTTCAACAGTGGTGTCCCCCTTGGTTGTCTTCCATATAGTCCATTTTGGCTCACACAGCGACAGATGTTGCAATCTGACACTGATGTATCTTGACATTGGAGTTCACCTCTAGTCTCTTTGGTAGTTGTTCTGGGTTCTTTGGTTACCCTTTGTATTATCCATCTCTTCAACGTGTCATCAGTTTTCCTCTTGGAGCCTTGATGTTCCTGTTGCTACAGTCCTGTGGCAACAGGAACGTCAACAGGAACATCAAGCCTGTCTGTAGTCCATGATACCAAACAGCACAGTGGCTACTTTTTACCCTTTAAATAGGCAGATTGACTAATTACAAGTTTGAATACACCTGTGATGCTAATTACAGGACACACCTTGGGTTAAAATGTCCCTAAGGTCACATGATTTTCAGTCTTTTCTAAGGTACCATCATTTTTGTCCAAGCCAGTTTCATTAGTTTGTTTTTAAAATAATTTTGTTGAACCAAAATTCAAAAGCAATGTCTAATTTTTATTAGTGAATTTTCATTAATTTTTTTTAAATTTATAATTACTTTTGTCAGTTTCAAGATATTTCAGTGACCTTTGTGGATTTTTCCTTTCTTTACCGAAGGGTACCAACAATTTTTTCGATGTGTGTATGATCAGTTTTGCTGTTTTGTTTCTACAATGTCCTTGTGTTTTTTTTTCTTTTTTATGTTTTGTATCTCAGGACCACTGCAGACTCACCCTATCACAGCTGGTTAGGTTTCAGCCCCTCCCCATAACCCTGAATTGGATATGCAGTTAAAAAAATGGATGGATGAATCTCTTTAGAACTCTCCCAGACACTGTAAAAAGTTGAAAAACAACAAAACACAACACAACAAATGGATTTTATACAAGAATAAAAGATTTTATGAACTAACAAGCACAGCAGTAATGTTTTGTTTTATCTGTGCATGCACCAGCATGTTATATTAAACATGAGCAATTGAAGTTGGCAGCATGAAAATGATACCATACTAATATTTTTCCCCTCTGCTTTTTAAACATGTGGGTGATCTTTCATCAGTTTTCTCCATGGTTGTCTCAGTTTTCCACTTATTGTTCCATTTTATCTTTAGTTTTAATGGTGAATCGGTTCATTGAAACTTTAGATGTCATATCTCATGCAGCCTAGATTGCCTTGCTTTTCCTCATTGAATGTAATTATAAGTTAAATTGGAACACACTTTGACAATAACTGCCTTTGTTCTCAGCTACGTGTTTGTGGGGAGAATTCCCAGAGGTGTGATCCTTGCTGCCGCAGACTAAGCTTTTGATATAGGCCCTGCTGGGAGATTTCTGGTGGAATCTCTGCTCTCCTCAGCAATATGAGGCAAAAGCTTTAGCATTTAGACACAGCCTTTTTGTGTGTTTGTGCACGCATGGGTGTAAGTGTATCTTCAAATCCCTTTGACTTCCAAGAATGGGGTATTGGCCTGCCAAAAAACAGCAGTCAAGTAATCCCCTTATCAACTGCCCTGTGAAGGACCTCTTGTCACATGTATTCCTTCAAATGATTTTTGGTTTGATGTTTGAAGTGTGATTATAAAGGAAGCTTATTTCATACTCCTGAGTTTCCACATACCATGTTTTACAGCTGCAAATTCTTGCAATGAAAAGAAAGAAAAGAAAAGAAGACTCAGGTTATCTCAATAAGTCAAATAATCCTATCTAAACAAATATCAGCTATCTGAAATGTTTACAACATTTCTCAAGCTCAGATGAGAAACCCTCGTGGAAAAAACAGGGTCCACTTTTAATGAAACATCTGTGAAGCAGCAGGCTGAGGCAGATCTACAAGTTAAGAGAGATTTTTAGGCGCTTGGCTGTCCCATTGAAACACCAGGAGATATTGCTTCAAAAGGCACCTTTGTGGCTCTTGAGTTTGCAAAGCCTTTGAAGGCAAAGAACCAGAGGCTTTAAACAAGGTGTATGCATGTGGATACACAGATCAGCCATTCACTTTCAGCGGAGTGCAGTGCAAACCACTTGCCTCTAGTGAGATCGCTCTCCTCACCTTATCTCCTGTGGCACGCTGCAGATACTTCCCGCTGCCCATCTCACAGCAATCACATCATCCTCGGTTCAGATCTAGCCTGTTTGTTTCTCATCTCATCTGAATACTTTAGACAGCATTGTGTTTCAGTGCCTAATCAAGCTGTGGATTGCACTCTGACAACTCAAGTGATTTAAAATTTTTATCAAGCTCTGAAATATAATGAATACACTCCCTACACTTATTTCAGGAGTAGTAGTCCAGGTATCAACAACACCAAGGGCATGTCATGCTGCCATTTAATTTTATAATGTTTGTGTGTGTTAGTATTTATACATGAATATGTCACCCCGTTAAGCTGATGTTGTGAACTAGGACGGCAGCTAAACGATCATATCAGTCCTCCCATCTGAAACAACACACTGAAGTGTTTCTATTTTAAAATCATGACAAAGTCAGCACTGGGAAGATGTTGCACAGCACAATCTGACTTTTGAACGGGAGACTGCAGTTAAAGTTTTGTCTGGGACCTCTGTTTTGGTTTTACTTTCACTGGCTGTATTTTTGTTTTCTCGCTGTGTTTCTTTTATCATCAGGCAGAGCAATAGAAAGCTCCTTTTTAAATTAGGGTGCAGACTTCTACTGCATCTAAAGGTGAGAACACCACAACACATACATGCACTTATCCACCCTTTAAAATGGAATTATACACTCACCAGCCACTTTATTAGATGCACCTTGTTAGTACCGGGTTGCCTTCAGAACTGCTTTAATTCTTAATGGCATAGACTCAACAAGGTGCTGCAAACATTCCTCAGATATTCTGGTTTATATTGACATAACATCACATGATTGCCGGAGATTTGTCAGCAGCACATCCCAAAGGTGCTCTGTTGGATTGAGATCCAGTAAATGTGGAGACCATTTGAGTTCAGTGAACTCATTGTCATGTTCAAGAAACCAGTTTGAGATGATCTGAGCTTTGCGATATCCTGCTGGAAGCAGACATCAGAAGATGGGTACACTGTGTTCATAAAGGGATGAACATGCTCAGCAGCAATACTTAGGTGGGCTGTGGTCTTTAAACACTATTAAATTGGTGTAAAAGAAAATACCCCCCCTAACCATTACACCACCAGAAGCAGCCTGAACTCTTGATGAAAGGGAGGATGGATCCATGCTTTCAGTTGTTTATGCCAAATTCTGACCCTACCATCAGGACATTGCAGCAAAAACGGAGAAACATCAGACCAGGCCACATATTTCCAATTTTCTAATTTTGGTGAACCTGTGTTCTTCTGCTGTTTTAGACCATCTGCTTTAAGGGTTGATGTGCCATACATTTAGAGATGTTCCTCTGCAAACCTTGACTGTAATGAACAGTTATTTGAGCTACTCTTGAAAGTGACATTCAAAGTCACTGAAAGCACCTTTCTTTCCCATTCTGATATTTGGCTGGAACTTGATGAAACGTATTGTATTGGGATAAACCATTTGAGATGTAACTTCTCATTTTAAAGGGGGTCCAAGCAAACATTTATAAACAGGTGAAAATATAACAATACATATTATATAACATTACAAATACAATGAATCAGCAAGGTAAAATTACAACATTATTCAAAGCAAATCCAACAATTAGTTCGGTTAATAAGAAATAATATACAGTACAGAAAAATAATAAATGAACAGTGACAATCTTGGTGAAAACAAAATGTTTGAATAAGCAAAAGGAGTGTCTCTGTAGTGTAGTGGTTAATACATTCACCTGACAAGTGAAAGGTCCCTGGTTTAATTTCAGGTTGGTTTATGAACCCTCCCACCATGGAGCATTGCATCAGGAAGGGCATTTGGTGTTATACCTTTGCCAAATTACTGATGTGGATTAATCTGCTGAGATGGCCCCTTGGGGAATATACAAGGGAACAGCCAAAGCTGCATTTGTGACAAGATGCAAATATTGAAAAGTACCAAAACAAATGCTTTGTTATAAAAATAAATATTGCTTTAGATACAAAAGAAACATTAAAGAGGAATTAATAATTATTTCTTAATGAATAACTTGAAAAGTGAAGGAACTATCCTTATGGTTTAATAAGGATAGTCAAAGTAACATATTTAAAGATAAAACGATACCACTGATAGTGACAGCTTAATTTAAGAGTGAGCCACTTGAGTCTGTCAGACATGGTGCAGTGATCTGTAAAAAATATGAATACACATATTCAACTATATATAATATTAAGGGGATGAAAATCAGTTTTTAGAACCAAAGCTGATATACTATGTGAGTTTATTCCAATTATTGATAATAAAAGTTGCAAGACAAGTTTCTGTCTAACATTACATGTACAATGTCTGGAAAGGCAAAGAACACCAGCTCCAAAGTTAATCCAAACATATGGCTTGAATGTAAATTCATAGTCAAGCCACACACCTAAATATTTAATTTTTCTCACTTTCTGAAATGCTCTACCATAATTACAGGTTAAATACAACGAGTTAGATTTGAGTTTGAGGTTCTGCATCACATCAAGAACTGTTAAGCAATAATTTATTAGCTAATAGACATGTTTGAAAAATATCATAATCAAATGGCAGAATCTCTTGAACATGTGAAATAACCTTCGATGAGTGTATGATAGTGTCATCTGCATAAAGCTGTACAGAGCAATCAGAAAAATAGTGGTGAATCATTAATTAGAATAGAGAAAAGAAGTAGTCCCAGGGGAGATCCTCTCACTGCTGAGTAAGCAAATCTGATTTACACCCACCTAGAGTGACGCATTCCTCTCTATTGTATAATTAGGAATTAAACCACATTAATGCAACTTCAGCTACTCATCTTGACCATGACCACAGATCTAAATCCAGTGAGCTGTTTTCAAGGTACTGGTTGATTAGATAGTTACATTAACAAGCACTTGATTAGGTGTACAAAGATTCACTCTCCACGTAGCCCTGCTTTGGTCTCCACCAACTCCAGAGGGGGAAAAGAACTTGCAACCTTCAGCAGTGAAATAGCCCCTTATATTTCTTGTTTTCACTAAAACATCTCTAGCAGACAGACAGAGGTTGCCAGTTGAAACTATTTTCTGTTGTTTAGTTGCTGGACGGATCAGGTACAGAGAGTTTTTAGAATTTTTTCCTTAAATCAGCTGCCCACTTTGGCTGAAAATGAAAATGATGTGAGCATTGAGAGCAAAGTAAATCAGGGAACAGTATCATGTCAAACAAAATCAGCATGCTGAAAGATGCTGAACTCTCCACGGCCATGAAGAGAATGACACAATGTGCTCATAATTCTAGGAATGTCCCCTTCTATAGAGACTAAACAGAGTGTGTATTATAAGTTTACTAGGTGACTATGTAAAACTGGTTGAGATCATCCAATACACAGTGTTCTTACATGGATAAAAACACTGGGCAATGTTATGGTTTCTGTTTAAGAAAATGGCTTTACGCCTCACAAATTCCTCATTGTCACAGCTTTGTAAAATTGAATTGAAGTGAAAGCACTCGTTGCAAATAGCCTAACGTTTTAGAGATTGTAAGCTGTATTGGGGAGGCTCTGTAAGCTTCCCCAGATGGTTTGAATGCTAATGTGCAATCTTCAAGTTAAAAGACATCACACTGAGGCTCAGCTTTACTGCGTGTGGGCCAGCCAGGATTCATTTCAGAGGGGAAGGAAGACAAGATGATTGCATTGTAGTGCAGGTACAAACCAATTCTGAGCTTTGAAAACAAAATTCTGTCATTGACTTTTATTACTATGCAGGAATTCAGCCAGATCCCTGCACCTGTCGCAGTATATTGCCTTGACTCAATATTGTCCGTCCCCCTCAACATATTCACCTGCTTTTTCATATAGAGGAGGAACATTTGCAGTCACCAGCACACATTAATTTGTAAGGCCTTGCTTTCTAAGCAAACAAAAGAAGCAACAGTCCCCTCTATGCATGTGCTGCTGATATCTCACATAATGATTACTCTTTTCACTTCATGCATCCTACCAAGTTCAACAACAATCTAACCTTTTTCTACTGCAGCTGTTTCTATGACAACGCGAGCCCCTGCTGCAACTTTAAAGTGTGATAAACACAGAAACCAGATAATGGATTTGATTGATCTCGTTACTCTCCATGGGACTGATATCAAGACTGATAGGGGTATTTTGACTAACAGGCAAAGATCACAAGGTGAGGACATTTTGCTCTACCCACGAATTTGCTGCAGTTGATTATTTATGAACAGCCAGTTAGGATTAGCACTGGTTTTCTTAAGCTGCCATTTTATTTAGATTGTGAATACATCAATGATATTTAGCAGGAAGGTCACATGTTTACAATCATATACTAACATGGAAGTGGCTCTCTGACCAAGCCAAAGATGCAGACCTCCCTGCCCATGGTATGGAAACGTATTGCATCATTGCATCAGCAGTTATTGAATTCCGTGTTATATGAAGCTCTGGTCACAAGGAAGAAAACCTTAGGCTTTTCACTGACTTTCTTCCCTCACTGAATTTGACAGGACAGTGTCTACATAACTCCATCCTGTTGCCTGCTGAAAGACCTTTGAGAAAGTATTGTGTCGTCGACCCTTGGGCTTCAGTACCTCTTTTGCTAAAAACTCTGAAGAAAATGTTGTCCACTTTGGCAATGCCTTAAGCTGCAAACAAACAGGGATTGCTGTTGCAATCCAGACTGAAGAAATGAGCAACATGTGATGATATGTGACATGATGATGATGCACCCTCCTCAGTTGGAGTCTCTTGCCAATCACCAGAGTGAAGTGAAATTAATCACTCTCAGGGCTGTCAGTTGGCGTCAGCCAGGAGACATTTATCTTTGAACCCATGTCAGTAATTTGGCAATAACGGTTCCTTTGATTAATTCACTGCCTGAATCTCTGCCAGGAGAGCAGGAGTTCACAGACAGTGACAGATTGATGATGCTTGTATCCCGTAATTCCGTGGCCCTCAAACTTTACAATGATTAGGCTTGCGTAAAAAAGACAATGCAGACAAATGTCATATACTAAACTACTCATATCAAGATTTACTGTATATGAATCATTGTTTGAGTGCAGATGCAGCTTCTAAGGTAAGTTGTCAGTGCAGATATTTGTTGCATCCTCCGTGTTGTCAGAAAGTTACAGCTGATTTCAAGCTAGTTATAGAGCTGTTCTGCAGAGTGTTTTCCAGCACTGGCTGACTGTGTCCCTAGATCAGCTTTAGGCATGCTGCTTAAGCAAAACTGTTGACACATCTCAAGCTAACAAAGTTCATTTGAGCATGCACCAAAAAAGTTCAGGCAGGAAAAGAAAACACAATACTTTGTCAAACCTGAAACAGAAAGCGCTCATTCAGCAAGTGTCGTTCCACATATTGCCACCTCCTCTTGATTTGTCATTTGGACAAACTTGATGTTTACTTCAAGGCCTCTCACGGGGTTTGCCTGAGAGGTAAACAACACACTTAGGATATCTTATTCTTTTTCATTTGACAGCTCAGAATGCAATCCCAGATTTCCTGAGCATTGTTTTTATTTCCCACAGATTTCCACACAACCTCTTTTTTTAACAAGCTAAATGGAAATTAATGACTGTTATCTTCCACACTGTTGAATCTATTAGTGGGAAACACAGAGCATCACTTGTGTTATTATTTTAATTCGGCTATATGTCAAGATGAAAAATTGCCTTCGTTATTAAATTTAATTGGTATTCTGAATTTAAAAAGTGTTTTTAGCCACAAATTGGCATTGTTTACCAAAAATCTTTTAAAATATATATAAAAATATATACAGCTAATATAAACAAACCCTTTATGGACCAGTTGTCAAAAATAATAATGTAATAAACCCAGTGTTTGGAAACAGTCTAATATAATTGGTCTCAAAGAACAGTGTGCCAAGGTTGTTTTGGAGGTGGATAGACACATACTGATGAATGGAAGTCATGTTGCAAAGAATGTAGAAAATCAAGCCAATCCTGAGTGAACAAATTGTAACCAGCTATATCTGACTTGTTTGTCAGATGGAGACAGCTACTGTATCCAATGTGAGTTCATAGCTGCATTTTTGACAGTGTAGGTCGTGGGAAATTGTTTTTTTTTTTTTTTTGCCAGCTGGTGGTCTCATCTGGCTTATCAATTTCCCTCCTCTGTATGGATCTTTCTTCATCTCTCTTTCTCTTTCCTGCAGCTGTCTTTTCTCCAAAACATCTCAATAAAATGTGTGCTTATTTCTTTTGCCTCACCTGTTCATTTTCTGCTTGACTGTTCAGACAAATATAATCTTCCACCTATCCATCAATTACATGAACTCCTACTGTGGGGTTGACTAGTGTGACTCGATGTGTTTTCTATGCCTGACAAATACTTGCCAGTTGATGGGGGGAAATATTTTGAAGTCTTGAAACCGTGTAGTGTGCGTGGGTGTTATGTTTCACTCTATATTTCATTCAAGTGTAGGTATCTGACTGTAGCCATGGAAACACAACTGCACTGTGACCCCTCCCTTGGTAATACCTTATTAAAGGGAAATTTTGTAATTTAATGTAATAGAATAGCTGTAATTGGATTAGTATACTTTACAGTCATTATGCTTATCTTCACAGCTCTCCCTGAAATCTTTTAAATGTTCTTCTTACTGATGTACTTTCTAACACTGGTTAGTCCCCTGGCAGAGCAAATGCAAGTGCTCTAGCAAGCATATTATTCTCACATTCATGCAGAGATATGCAGCAATCACTAAAACCACAGATAGTGACTTGCTATACATTACATTAATGTTCTGGACAGAGAACACTTTATAAAAGAGAAATGGTAAAAAAGGGTTTTATTTCAAGACTGGTGACTTCTTGAAAATCTTCCTGCACAGCTGCTAACTGTTACTCCATCTTTGGCATGTCGCCTTGGCTGATTCCAGCTGCCTGCTGAAGGAATTAAGGAGATTTGGAGAGCCTGGGCAGATGTAACAGCTGAGTTGACGTTAGCCTGCATGGGACAACAAACTGCTCAGATAGAGAGGAATGCTCTGCACTGGTAACCGGGAGGCTTAAGGATGTCGCCTGCTTCATTATGTCCCTGACAAGCTTTCTGACTTGCAAGCCAAAGTATATTTTCTGCCTGCTGCCCACGTGGATTTTAAGGCATGGAGATAGAAGACCAGCGTGTCCAGGTGTGAAAACCTGCCAGACCTGCAAAATTTGACTAGCTGAGATGACCTCAGGGAAACTAGGTGCCAACTTAGCAGCATGTAACAGGGATGCAAATTAGCTGAAGCTTTGAATCAGAACTTCTCTTTCATGTTACCCATCTGAAAAATAAGGAACAAAGTTAACACTGCTGCATTTAATCAACTGCTGGCAGGTTTCAGAACCAGGCTTCATGTTATACTGACATATACTGTCTATCAGTAAACTGTTGAAATGCACTGGTTGTTCTGTTTTTATTTATTCCAGAAGCAAGGGGCTGTGCTCTATAAGATATGTGATGGCCCCTAGGCCTCAAGACTCATTTCCTGTAAGGTTGCTGGGATCTGAGAGTGATGTCTGAAACCTGGACCGGTGTGACTGCTCACCTTTACACAGTACCAGTAAAAAGTTCGGTCACACTCACCCATTTGCTCTCTCGCTTTCTCACTTTTCTGGGTGCATGGTATAGTTGCTTGCTTTACTTTTTGTTCATTTGCACCTGTCCATGCATTTACACACTACACACTTTAGTGATGAACTGACTGCATATTTAATTTAGTTTCTTATTATTTAATAAATATACTTAAGTCATGTGTGCTCCCTACATTTTGTTCTACCCTTTAAACTATCCTCCCAGAACAATACACAATCCACACGCTACATATTGTATGAAATTACTATAAATGCCTTAGTAAGTAATTCATTTTACCCAAAAGTTTGGAAGTTTAGCTGCAAAATCATATTATGAAAATGATAAATGGAACCATCTCTCATAACAGTTTGCTTTTTGCAGGCTTATTTTCTATATTTTGTGGCGGTATGAGAACAAGTTGTGCTGCACCAGTATATGCGAATGGAAACATTAAATATTAATCAAGGTTAAGGGGCCCTATGTCTCAATGTGAGAATGCAAGAGCATTAAATTTGTTCCAGTTTATGAACTCAAAGTGTTTGCTCTATGCTCTTTCAGCTCTTCTGGGATAGTGAACAAAATGATGCAAGCTCTCACCTACTCTCCATAAAAATTTCAATGATCAAGCACATCTTTATTAATTTCATCCCAGAGGACTTTCATATATACGGAAAGCATACAAGTATGACATTTTTCAAGGCTGGGTGGGAACATCAGTTTTATTGCGCAATTACACATGTTCATTTAAACCACATAATTGAGTTCAGTCTGATTTTGCATTCTATAACAATTAACATTACTGAGTGCAATAGATGCACACAGAACACATTTCTAAGGGCCTGACTAATGACTGGCCAGCAGACGTGTAAGATTCTTGTTCATGTGGTTGTTTTTCAAGGGCAGAATCACAAAAGGTTTAATATTAAAACTGCAGGTGCTGCTGAATTGAGAATTTTACCACACAAAAGTTAATAAGCTTTTTGGAAAATGACAGCATGTATAACAAACAATTTCCATCTCTGCTTGTAACATCCCAGACTAGTGTTAGTGATTTGCAAGTTGATTAAGCATTGATGAGCTTCTTTCTCTGTGCCATACATGAAATTCATCAGACCCTAAAAGCTGCTTAAGATCCACCTCTGAAGATGAGAAGCAGGAATTACAACATCAATGACAAATCTCTTCAGTACACCACACCCTAAACCCATCTCTAACTCTGCAGGGGCTGTCGACTCAAAAAGACAAACAATGAAACCACATTTTTTCATTAAAGACACATAAATCAAGCAATTAACACAGAACTCTCATAAACAGATGATTTGAGGATGTGATCTATTTTAATAAAAATTGCCTTAATAAATAATAAAAAACAGTTGTTTGTCATTGTGTGTGTAACCTTGTACATAGTACACCTTATGATACAAGTGTATTGAAATGCCAGTAGTATTTAAGGAATTTAAAGTTTTGCTTTAAAACAAAGTTTCAGGCAGTTAAAGGGAGTTTTAACGTGTAACCCGCTGCAGATATACGCTGGTTGTTTTGTGCTATAGAAGCAGTAAAAAACATACTTATCACTCCCTTCAAGGGATAGTTGGTGTCTTTAAATGAGTTTTTGTTGTTGTGGGCTTGAAGTGTTTTTTTTTAAATTCCAAAAGTCAATCTCAGCATCACTGCCTGAGATGAATAAAACTTGCTAGGGCTATTTTGGAAACTATCTGTCACATTTTTTCTCCAGTTTACTAGCCTTGCTAACAAGTACCTAAAGCACTTTATTATTCATAAACTCAAGTGCTATTTAGTTAGAATCCAAGGACGTTTGTGATTGATCAGAATTGTGTTTTTAATTTTTTCTTATTCCTTTGATGCTCAAATTAAGCAAACAGAACCGCAAAAGCTAATTGAAAATCAAAAACAGCATTTCAACATGAGACCTTGTGCGATGAGATAAAGACAAAAATCTGAGGCTGCAGTTGTTGCATAATCATTGCTGGTGAGATCCCTGCAGGCTGAAATGTTTAATCATACAAACAAAACATCTGCTTTCCCTTCACAATCTTCTCTCAGCTTCCTTTAACACCTCTTGCATCCCTAACACTGCTTTATTTCTCATATTCACAATTATTTTAGTCTGCCCATCAGGACTGGTGATTACCACTGTATTGTGCAGGTGTCCCTGGCTGCAGTGCTGACCTTAATGTCATTGTTTGTGGATTAATCTACCAGCAGGTCATGTTTCTGCCTTCCCTTTTGCTCCAGCTACACAGTGTTAACAATGCATCAGGCCAGGCAGCGCTGTCACCATTTCTTTAGGCTATACTGTGATGATTCACATGAGTGAGCCATTAGGAAATGGATGTTTTCATGACCCTGCGAAGAGAAGAGTGAGTGGGTTGAAAGTGCAGGCTTTCTGAAAGGCAGGTGCCCTAAAAGCCCACATACTGTAGCATCTCTATGTGTGTGAGGCAGATAAATTGCACAAATAATTTGACAAAGTCATCTTTTTAAATGTCTTAAGGCTTTTATTTGTGACTGGCTTGTTCAAAAGCTGAGCATGTGTCTTTAGCGTGACTTGTAAAAATAGAATCTACTTAATATAAATAAAACAACAAGAGCTGTTAGGCTTCATTTTTGTGGATAGAACTTCTGACAAGGATTCAGTTCTCCATCTCTTCTTTGGACATTCCTGTTAGGCATTCAGCCAGTTAAGAGCTCTGTGAAAACATGAGAAACACTTAGTCCTTGTGAGGAAGGATCTGTTGTTTACAAAATGCCTGGGCTTTTAAGGATGCTACGTGTTATTCTCTCTTTGACTTAGAAAAGCTTTGGGGAAAAAAGTCCAAGGAGGCAAGAGCAACGCTCTCTGATCTTCCCCATTTAAATCCTTAAAAGGGCATCCTCATCTCAGCGTGTTTATTACGCCTCTCTTTATGTTTGACTTTGCCAGCATATTCAGCTTCTTTCTCCTGCTACCTCATTGCTCTAGCTGGTTGGGCAGGCAGCCGCAACACAGCCAACGAATTCACAGTCAGAACCACATCACTACGCTGGTATCCCTCCCACTGAGAGCCTGAGGTTTGCCATGAGCCTGACCCATCACATACTCAAGAAGAAGCGGCGGTGCCAAAGAGTTTATAGAAGTCCACAAGGGAGATGCCTGAGGGGAAATTACCAGTCCTACTCCTCCTCTGAGCGCTTGTATATGCTGCCTATCTTCTCTTTCCCTGCACTCTGTTACACAGTAAAGGCGTGGCTGGGGCCCCCACAGGGACCCATTTGCCTTCTATAAAGCCTTTTGCTATGGAAATTGTGTGTAATTTCAGGGGCCGTTAACGGTGAGAGTGCGGGCGTGCATATAGAGCGCTACTATCATCACATTGGAGCAGAAGATCACCTAGGGCAAAATCTCATATTCGTTGCTCCTTTGCAAGTCTTTGCCCCGCCAACATGACATGCATCACTTGATGCTAGCGGAATAAGGAATGGATAGGCTAGGGAGTGGGCAGCTGGGGAAGGGAGATGAGAGGTGAATAGACTGAGAGGGAAAATTGAGGAGGAGACAGCAATTCTGAGCATGTGTGTCACAGAGAAAAAGAGTGTTTAGAAACAGAGGAGATTGGTATAATATATGAGAGATGGAAGACACAGAAGAAAGAGTGAAAGGGGTAGTGGAATGGGATTAGAAGAGAGAGTGAAACTTGAATCAATATTTATACTGCGAGGGGAGACAATTCTGAAGCATTAATTAAATTGCTGTGTCATATTTCATTCCATTACTAGGCCGAGCTTGCATGCAAATGATCCAAAAGGCCTCGTTTTCAAGTGGATTTCATTTCTTTCATGACAGCGAATAGAATTGTGCAGGCAGAGAAAAATAAAATACTTCTTCAGTATTCATGAGCCTATTGTTGGGAACTTGGGGACCATTCAACTGCAATTCAGTAGGGGGTGGGGGTGCAGTCACTGTAAAAGCGTTTACACTAAAACTAGGGACTGGGTGGGAAAGGAAATCAATTTGAATGATGATTAGTGAAATGAGGCAATGCTGTCGCTGATTGGAAACACAGTCTGATTCCCAACATCGCCTCCCCTCTTCCCTTCTCTGGAGTCAGGAAGAATGAATAAAACATATCAAAGTAAATGCTGCACTGGAACACTGCCTGTGTAGATATTTCGGGTCAGGCCTCCTCCTTTAATCATTTAGTAGCTACATACCCCCTGTCATTAACACAAATATGAGAGTTTACAATTTGAATATCTGCTTCAGTACTGAATTAGCTAATTAGTTTTGCTGTGAAATTGGATGTATGACTCTGGAAGGTGACCACCCTTCTATAAACCTTGCTACCAGTATTTACAGTATGTATAAGTTTCAGGTGCCTGTCTCCCTATTGTGGTGCTCTGCACTTCTGACAAATTGAATTTTGGGGGCAACAACAAAACACAGCTGTGCTCTGTGTAGCCAATTAAAAGTTTCCCTTCCACCTCTTTGCCTCTCGGTATTGGCTGTTCTTTTTCAGTTTCAACTCTACTGTTCGAGAAAAGGGATCAAAAGATAGAGGAGGACATCCAAAGCACAGCATCAGTGATTTTTTTTAACTAACCAAAATTGCTTTCTGTACCTTTTTCTATTCTTACCCAGTCTATTCTGCTTCCCACGAGGAAAAAAATGACCCTGACCTGTGTGTGCAGGCAGAGGCACCAAATGGCAAGGGATGGAAAACCTCTGGAGTGGTGCCATGTTCAGAGTACAGGTTCTGCCAATGGCATCTGAAGTGCTGCCAATGGGAAACACAACATTAACATCTATAACGGTGGAAAGAACAACAGCTGCTTATGTTGTGTATTCCTCTGCCAACACCCATAGGGAAACAAGGTTGTCAGATATGAAGGTGCTTCTGGAATTTTTGTGTTTGTGTTCACTCCTTACATGCAATAGGTGCATGCAATGAGCACAATATTAACAGTCACAGAAAATAACAATCCCTATGGCACGGGTGGAAGACTTGTTTGGAATCTCTGAATAAGGACAGGTAAATGTCATGCAGTTTTAAAATCTGGAAATTAAATGTACAGTATGATTACTGACATTATGAGGTAAAATGTTAAGTGAATGTGATCATTACGCATAGAATTCCCTTTAAAACCGTTATATGATCATATTGCTGTATATAGTATATTAGGAGACTGATACATTTAAAATATAATAAAAATTTTTGTACTGTACCTGGCCAAATTATAGCATTTTCAATATTGCATTTTATGTTGTATAAAAACCAGACCTGTAAAGCTACTAGTAACTACTGTTTGAAAAGATATCGATGTATACATATACAATATTTCCATCTGAAGTTCTTATAGATCATTTAAAATTTTAGAAATTCCGTAAATTAGAATCAAGTAGCATTTCAAGACCAAGAGGATCTAGTAGATTATCCAGAATGTGACCACCAGACGAACCCCTTTAGATAAGATAAGTCAACTGATGCTTGTGAAAGTTAACATGCTCAAAAAAATGCAGAATAAAAAGTGAATCCTTGTAACAACGCCAGTGCCCTGAGGGATAATCACTCTGCTGGTGTCGACAAGCTGATAACACTTCATGCATGGCTTCTCGCTTTGTCAGGAGCGGCCAGCCGGAAGAATGGCATATCTTCTCATTAATGTGAGGAACATATGTGAGAGCACACAGCTGCCAGACACGAGGACTGGTGCGTGGTTGCCCTCAGCAAGCCCTCTGCTGTTTGGTTGTACAGCTGAGATTGAGCAAGAAGCTTGAACACTTGCAGTGACACCGCAGGGCGCAACATAGAAGTCTTAATTTTGCCATAAAAATAGCTTTAATGACATGCAGCTTAAAAAAAGATATTCAATCATTAAATTTCTCTACTAGCCTCATTTCTATGGTCACGAAGGACTGCAGCTTCACTGAGTGGCAGACACAAAAACAACTGACAATCATTCATATTCATTTATTCATGTGAGTGATTGTTGCTTAATGGCAACTGGATGTCTTTTAACAGCAGGCGGAAAATCATGTGAACTTAAATATGCAATCTCCTAAACTCCTTCTGCCTTTGAGCCACCATGACAACGAAACTCCTAATTCCAATATTAGCATTTTTCATTCACATTTGGGCAATCCAACTCTAGATGGCACTGGAGACCCAGTGGAGTATTTCCCCCTGCGTGTGTATATGTGGCATGTGTGCATGTAAATGTGTGTGCATGAAAGCACGTCTGTGTCTGCATCTGTGTGTATGCCTCCCAGATTCAATTATTCATCATTTCCAGTGCAAATATGGTTTGGCTTTTCTATGTATCTTCTTTTTTTCTTCCAGTTTTGTTTATTATTTATTATGCTGAGACTCACAATGTTTGGGTAGAACAGAAAGCTGGGTAGCAATAATGTCACTGTGTGGGTGTTATAATTATATTCAGATGCAAACACACAGGAAAAGGTATTGGCCATGTGTTGCAGTACCCAGTGCTGGCTAGTCAGACACATTTGTTTGCCTTGTATCTCAGCACTGATAGCCAGCAACCACAGACTACATTATTTCACCAATAATCGACAGACATAATTCTCAAATACTGTATCTGTCTCTGTCCTAAAATCTGCTAATACATCAGCCAACATGTTCCCACACTCCACCATGGTAACAATTCGTTTCGCTCTCTCCATTCATGTTTTTTCTTCTATGAAGGAGATCTTACATGTAAAGAATTATTCATAATGACATATTGACTTTGGAAAGAGACTTTCTATCAATGTAAAATTCATGAGTCACTCAGCACCCATGGTAAATACATTTATTGATCGTCACGTCTTGCCATGGATCTTCAGGGCACACGCAGCGATTTATGATGCTTTCCAACCGCAACATGAAGAATGTTGTGGTTGCCCCACTGTTATGAATATGATTTAGGTTTTTGGGCTTATATTCACAAACAGTATGAGAATATTTGCAGTGAGCTTGCAAATATTGCTTTAAAATTGTAACAAGATGTCTCAGGGTAGGAGTAATTTAAAAAACCCAAAAAAAACCCAAAGATCTCACAGTGACTCTGAACAACAAAAATACAGAAGCAGATATTTTGTTCACTTTCAGTTTCTGTCATGGGATGATCAAGATGTCTCAGCAAGCATCCTTCAGTAATGCAGGAATCTGCACATGAATCCATTGTAATACAATTTAGTCTGTATTAAACTGTTTTGAGATTCTCTCACAGATAAAAATCCATCTTCATTAAATATTTAGAATGATTAAATATTTGGAATGTTCTGAACATGGCTCTCGCCCAGGGTGAAAAGGCTACACAAACAGGGTTATTAAATAAAAGCAGGCCAGCAATGATGCAAATGTACTTCATAATTGACACCCACAACACAACAGCAGGGTGTCCATTAATACTAATTTGCTGGCTTGTGATTTGCGCACAACAGGTGAAACCAAGGCTGTAACAACATTAATAATTAAGCTTACTACAGTGACAAAGTAACCCCAGCTTCACCTCTAACTTTATCTTGTCCCCAGTTAGGAATACTTTCCTCTTGTTTAAGCTTTATGAAGGCATTTGCTTAAAAATTTGTAAAGCTGCGTAAGAATCCTGCTCCTCACTCATTTTCATCTTTGGAGCCGTGAGCTAAGAGGCTTTATGTTAGCATTTAGTTTTGCTTGGATTTACAGCAGCTTCTAACTGGTCAGTTTAGAAGAAAATCATAAAATGAGCATGTCCGTTCAAAATTTAAGACTCCTATGTTTTTGGCCTGAGATTAATTCAAAAGCACAACACTGAGCCTTCTCGTCTGTCAAAAGTGACTTGCTGAAAAAAATTACTGAAACTGAAACACAAACAGTCCCAAACACTTTTTTTGGGAAAATCTTTTGAACTCTTTCAAAATTTTAATTTTGCTTTGGTCTACCACATCAAAGCTGATTCTACACACTTTGGTAATCTGTAAAATTTTTAGGGTAAAATTTTTACTCTAACCTACCATGAAGTTGAAATTTTTGGTTTTGAGTGAAATAGATTATACAGGCAAAAGCCTCAGGCCACCTACACATTACACCTACAGGAGCTTTTATGACATCCCTTTCAACATCCATAGGCATTGTATGGAGCTGGTTCCCCTCTGTGTAGCTACAACAGCTTCCACTCTTCTGGGAAGGCTTTCTAAAAGATTTTGGAGTGTGATTTGGAATTTTTGCCCATTCATGCATATGACTTTCTGTGAGGTCAGACACTGATGTTGGATGAGAGAACTTGGTTTGCAATCTTCATTCTAGTTCATCCCAAAGGTGTTCAATGGTGACTGGGCTCTGTGTAGGGGCAGTCAATTTTTTTAAACACCAATCTCATCCAATCATGCTTTGATGGACCTTGTTTTGTACACTGGGGCACAGTCATGCTGCAACAGAAAAGCACCTTACCCAAACTGTTCCCACATAGTTGGAAGTATAGAATTGTCCAAATTGTCTTGGTAAGCTAAAGCATTGAGAATTTGCTTTACTGGAACTGAGGGACCCAGGCCAAACCCCACAGCGTTAAGCCTCCTCCGCCAAATTGTACAGTTGGCACAGTGAAGTTAGGTAATGTTCTCCTGGCATTTATCAAACCCAGACACATCCTTCAGACTACCAGATAGAGAAGTGTGATTTGTTAACACCACAGAACACATTTCCACTGCTCTAGAGTCCAGAGGGATGCTACGTCACTCTATCCAACACTTGGCATTGCTCTTGGTGATGTAAGGCCTGCATATAGCTGCTCGGCTATGGTGACCCATGCTGTGAAGCTCTTAGTGTACAGTTTTTGTGCTGATATTAATCCAGAGGAGGTTTGGAACTCTGCAGTTATTATGTAAGCAGAGTGTTGGTGACTTTTTTGCACTATGCACTTCAGTGCCTGGTGACGTATAACTTTAAATGGTCCGACACTTCATGGCTGAGTTCCTGTGTTTCCTAAACACTTCTACTTTTCAATAATATTACTAAGTTTATCATGGAATACCTAGGCGGGAAAGAAAAATCATAGTCAGAGTATTAAAGCAGTGGCATCCTATTGCAGAGTGAGCTACCATTCTTTCACAAATCTTTGTAAGGGCAGGTTACATGGCTACATGCTTGATTTTATACATCTGTGGCAATGGGACTGCGTGAAACACCAGAAATTAGCAATTAAGAGGTGTGGCCCAATGCTTTTGCCCATACAGTCCTTATTAAAAACTATTAGATGCTCTCTCTTTGATAAATTTGGTCCAAACATTTTAGGGGGAATCATATTGTCATTGTTTCTGGATTCAAATATGCCAGCTGGCTGGGATCCTTCACTTGAATGCTGGGTTCAAATTCTGAATTGAGTGGTGTGAATGTGATAGTGAATGATTGTCTGCCTTCCTGTTTTAGCCTTGTGATTGAAAGCCAGCCTGTACAAGGTGGACCCGATCTCTCAGCCAATGTCAGCTGGGACAGGCTCCATCTGAAAACCCAATCTGGGGAGACTTGCATTAAACAGCTGCTTATAAAACCAAATATCTGCCAGTAAGACTGATGCCATGATTTTCAAGGTGCGATAAACATTTTAGCTTTTAGTCAGTGGTTGACTAACAAGTTGATTTCATGCAAACCCTACTGTGGTGGCTGCTGTGTAGGATGAATGCCCTGCTACAGACCAGTCTATTTATTAACTGGTTTGTTCATATGGATATCATTAATATATTCTGGATATATGTATGCCATTTATCACAATAAGGGAAAGCATTCCCCCAGTCTAAGCTTGTGTAAAGTCTAAGCTGTTGTTAAGTACAACAGGTCATATGAATGCTCTCTAGCTTGTAAAGTTTTGTGATATTTAAAAAAAAACTCTTAAGATGACATAGAACATTTTTTCTGAATCTGTCCTCAGGTGCATGAAAACTTGAGTTATCCCTTTTTTAGAAATTCTTTACAAGCTGTGTATAGACACATACACACACATGACAACTAAGTCGACGGCTGAAATGTCTGAAGAGATAAGGTGTCAAAGGTTCTAATCTGCCAACTCAAGGCAAAGTAAAGCAAAACCCTTTGCCCGTTTTTTTTTTTCTATTACTCCTGCTACTCTCCGCTTGCTGGCAGGCAGATACATGACCCCGCTGCAGCTGTGGGGAAGGAGAGAGGCAGAGAAGATGGCAACCAGCCAAGGAAATGTAAGTCCTCGCTGTTTTTTGGTCATGGTTGGCATTGCTACATGGAGGCTGGAGATAAGATGGGAGCCAGGATTTTTGCTTAAGACTGAAAGAGGGAGGGATTGCGAGAGAGAGATACACTGGAGAGGCAGAGTTAAAGGAAAAGGGGAGGAGACAGAGGAAGATAAGAGAAGAAGACACAGAAGAAGCTGAAGAGAGACCATGCTTAAGCAAGGGAAAACAGCAAAACAGCCTGGGAACGACAGATTTAAAGGAAAGAGAAGATAAAACATGGGATGGGACTGCTGGGATAGTGAAAAAGGCAGAGTTAGAGGAAAAGAACAATCCAGACACAGACAGAATGTTTAAGCTGGCTGCTCTGTTCAAAAACAAGAGGATTTTGATGAAAGATATGATCCCTGTACTTTCAGATTCACTGCTATTCTCACTTAAATCAAGTTCACATATTCGTCCCTTACAATACCGTATTATCAGTTTTAGTAAATTCAATATGTCTAGTGTATCAGTACATCAATCAAACAGCTTCTGCTGGAATCATTATTAAAACAGAAAAATCCCAGTAAAAATTTAACGGGGCAGTTTTGACTAATGCCTCCTGATTATGGAATAACAATAGATGAAATTAGAAGAGACTTCAGGAAAAAATTTAATTCCTGACTCATTCTCTCCATGGAGCCACATAGAGAATTTCATTGAAGCTTAGATACAATATCTTACTGTGGAAATTCGAAGTGAGCCTCTCTGGGTAGGAAAGTTTACTTTGAATCATGCTCATTAGAAAATTATGAAAAAAATATCAAGCACTAACTAGTTTTTTTTCCCTGGAAATCTTGTTCTTTAAATAACAAAATTCCAGAGCAAAAGTATTAAAGCCTAAGAGGTATTTGAAATACAAAGAGGAGAACCACTAAATTGAGGTTTGAAATATGTCATCTTGTTGCCCTAAGAGAGTTGAGCCTGTATTAGTAACAGTGAGTGCTGTCTACCACAGACAGAAACAAGTGAAAAGAGTTTGTTCCTCCCTGTTATCATAGTTAATGGAGCAGCTCCAGGCTGTACATCGATGTGACAATGCAGATTAGAGTTTCAGCACTCTGGTTTTGAAGCTTTGGAGGAAAGTTTTTCTAAAACTCCGCATGAACTTTCCAGGGCCAACAGAATAACACACATGAATTTTCAAAATGAGGCTCTCTTCCATTTAAGAAAGCTACCGCACAGAGTTAAAAAAAGGAAGAAAAAATCCTTTATAATGTTATCTGGGTGTGCAAAGCAACTGCGCTGCTGAGGAAGAGCGAGAAATCCCTTGACAGTATTTTGCAGTTCCTCTGACAGTCATCAGTATACCCTGAGACTATAGTAATGCTGTTGACATCTTTTACTGACACTGTCACATGTGTTACGGTGCTGACAGGAAATGTCAATTGCTCCCATCTATCCTTTGTTTGGGTCAGGCCATCTTTAGCATGCCTGTATAAGCCACAGGAGGAAAATTGCAGGGACCAGTAGGCAGAGAAAATATATATTTTTCTGCATATGTTTGTTGTTGTTTTTTTAAAAATTCCCACCATGATGGCTTTGACATTGTGATGGAAGTGTTTTCACAGGTGAACACACTCTCTATGGGCCATCTTTTTCAAGCCATATCTGTCCTTTTCATCCCTGTCAATCTGTGGTTATTTTTCTTTATCCTTTATTTGTATTCTCATATAATACAATTTTGCAGGAAGGAGCTCATTGATAAGAGCAGTCAAAGCTAATAAAAATCAAAGTAATCAGTTAAGGCAATCAGGTCCACTTATTGCAATTGACTGCTGTCTGTTGCAGCTGATTTTAATCTAGTCTGTCAACAAGAAATGACCTTACTATCTCCATCTTGAGTGTTCAGATTAAATGACTAAACCTTTCTGAGGTTCTAGTAATATGATGCTATCTTCTTCCTTTCAGATGGCATGAAGGTAGTGTAATCTTATATTTTCCTTGTTAGGGAAAAAGTGTCAGTTTCTCCCCCATAAGCCCATATTTGTTGCTCACAGAGAAAATAATATCACAGATTGAAATGTTGTTAACCTAGCATATTATTCATCATTTACAGCGCAATTGTCAGACATTGTGCTGTCGTGTGATTTTTGTATGTCAGTGTGGACAAGCACAGATTGATGGTTAGATAAGACCCTGAGGCAAACTGAGGTTTCCATTGAACGTTGTGTCACGTCAGCCCATCCCGCCTTCCCCACCTGTCTATCTATCCCCCATCATCCTTATTACTTTCATTTGTGTAATTGCTGGAAAAATTGTGCATTGTGTTTCATTATCATATCTAACGTGATGTCATTGTAACACACCTAATCCTGTTGCCCAATAAATACTGAATGTTATTCAATTTAACAACATAACAGATGATTTAATTGATCACTGACTACAATTACATAAACACAATAATGACTATTATCAACACTGGGAAGCAAAAAGTATAATTAAGCTGTTAACATAATCCTCCACACTGACAACTCCCTGTAATAATTCTGTGTATGTGAATAAAGTGTGTATCTTGAGAGAGCGACAGGAATTGGAGTGAGTTTTGTCAGATAGAAAGGACACAAATGGGTTCTGATCCTGCTGCTACCAAATTTTACCCAAAAAATAATTACAGCAATGACTCTGCAGAAGCACAATGGCTTTCATTTCCTGTGACTTTCTATCAGAGCAGTTCTGACATTATGTCTACCTCCCTTACTCTTGTTAAAATGCCACCTGCACTACACTTACACATGTCAAAAAGCTGAACCACAGCCATGTTTTGTGTCATCTGTAATATAAACCGTGTGATTCTAGCATCTGGATTTACCTAGCATCATGGACCCAAATACCTGTACAATACAAAGCTTGTGGTGTTTTTCCTGTGAATGTTGGAAAGCTTTAGATGTTAGCTTGATTGAACTTAAGACAAGGCTGTAGTATGTTTCAACACAATGAATCATGGTTTCATAATTTTGCGTTTACACAAAAAGAAACAAAACCATTATTTTCTCAAGTGTAGTCCTCTTCTAATTATTCTTTTTTTTGCATACTGTATATAATCATGATTGTAATTCAAAATGTAAAAGGAGCCACACACTGCTGAATCAAATCAAATTAAATCAATTATCCTCTTACTCTGCAATCCAACCGAGTTTGTTTGTGTCTTTTAGCTTTTGGTCCACTCCAGCTCTTTTGTTGTTACTGCAATTCTACTTCCTTGAAGTCCCTTGCAGGAACACTCAGCACCTGATTTGAGCTGCATGAGCAGGGGGTTAGGGGGCCAGGAGGTCTGAAGTCTGGAGGCCTGTCACTCCAGACCTTTCTGGCAGTGTGGAGAGGGAGCAAAGTGAGTGAGCGCCATGCAGCTTCTTCCAGGATCACTGACTCTATGACTGTTGGCATAGAGTGAACAGCCTGGTGTGGGGAGTAGATCTTCTCTGTGTCTGGGGGGGGTTCTCTGTCTCTGCTTTTCTTTCTCTCACTTGTCTGAGCTGCGTAATGAGCACTGCTGGCGAGAGAGGCAGTCAATGCAATTGAGAGTGTGCATGTGTCTCTCTGAGCGATTGCTGATTGCTTGAATATAAATTGGATGTGCTCATTCACCTAAATCAAGGCCACATGCTTGGGCCCACAGCGAAGTGCTATGGGTGCAATGAAGCGTTGTGCTGTATCTGCCACTCAGCTTAGGAAATAAAGCCGGCCACTCTCCCTGCCCTACATGAAATACTCAAGCTAACCTTCAAAGATTCTGTTGTTGTAAACTGACTTCATAACTGACCTGATTATAAAAAGGTTTTCTTATTTTCATGTGGACTGGGTTTTTGTCATAAACAGATAGTTGGCATTTTTCTCACCGGTTGGCCTAATTTCATTCATCTCAAACGTAATATGAAATATATATGAGTTATTTACACAGTTGCTGCAGATTTGTCAACTGCAAATCCATGAAACAAATCTCTTGTTTAACCACATCTCTGGTGATTGTGGAGATAATTTGAGTACAGTGAACTCATTGTCATGTTCAAGAAGCCAGTTTGAGATGATTTGAACTTTGTGACATGGCACAATATTCTGCTGGAAGAAGTCATCAGAAGAAGTGTACACTATGGTCATAAAGGGATGACATAGGCAGCAAGAATACTTGTTATAAGGATTTAGTAATTGTTACCTAGGAACCTTTGTTTAGCACCTGTTTCCCTCAGGAACAGAATTAAGTGGGATGCCTAGTGTAAGCATGTGTTATTCCACCTCCCATGCTGTTCACTAACAAGTGGGGAAATGTGTGTTCAGTGTTACAAGTGGTTATTAAAGTAACAGTAAGTTTACACAAAGTCTGTGTACTTATCCAGAGAGATTACAACAATGCTCAGCTATTCTGTTGTGTTTAAACAATGCTTAGTTGGTACTAAGAGGCACAAAGTTTTCTGAGAAAATATCCCCCAACCCACTTCCTTAGTGATGGGAATTTCAGCTCTTTTTAGAGAGCCAACTCTTTTGGCTCAGCTCACCAAGGGGAGCCAACTCTATTGGCTCTCAAACGGCTCCTCATGTCACCACTTATACCTTTTATAAATCGGTCAAATTTTGTGCTCTTTTGACTTATTTAGGTGTATGCATTTATCACTTAAATTATTTGATACATCATTTGTACTAATGGATTTAAAAGTAAAAATTACATCCTTTTAATACTAAATTGCTGAAGCCAATTGTTTTTGCTGTGTTTACCATCGTAACTATAAAACCACCCAATGAATGACTACTCTGTTTCACCAGGCAGACAGAAACACTTTAGAAAAACATTAGACATTTTAAAAAGGATTGCTTTTGACATGTTCAGTTTTCATTTAAACACACACCCCTAATAAAAGAGTTGGGCTTTCTTGTATTACTAACAGTAAAACAACAACAGCTGACTCCAAGCCTTGCTGAAAAAAGCACATTAAATACAGGACTCAAGTAAGTGTGTTTGTTACTAAAACTAAAATTACACATTTACAGTAAAAATAATGATAAGTAACATAAGAAAGTAATATATTACAATGTGCAAAACAGCAGCATCCAACATTTTTAAGTGTCAGGTATACGACAACTTAGTTGTACAAATTTTACATTCTGCCTTTGTGTTATCAAGATTGATAAAATACTTCCAAATCCTACCTCTTTTCATAATTCTTGTTTTGAGAATTTGCACAGTGTACCGTGGTCCTCACTCTCCTTACCCTGCTTTGTGGTATGATCCTTGTCTACCCTTACGTGATTGGTTTCCCAGCATCCACTGATGTTTAGTTAGTGAATCCATTTAACACTTGTAGCGCGGAGATTGTTATATCATTCTGCCTCATATCACTTTAAAAACAACAACAACAAGTTTTTGTTGTTTGGAGCCCTCTCCCATCATTCACTTCAAAGAGCCGGCTCGTTCACAACTGACACATCACTAACTTACACCACCACCACCCTGATCCCTGACACAAAGAAGAACAGGCTTTCATGTTGATTACACAGGACTCTGACCGTACCATCCAAATGAGATGAGAAATAAGACTCATCAGACAAGGAAACATTTTTTCAGTCTTCTGTTGTCCAATTTTAGTGAGCTTGTGCAAACTCTAGCCCCAGTTTCCTGTTCTTGGGTGACAGGAGTTGCATCCGATGTGCTCTTCTGCTGCTGTAGTCCATCTGCTTCAAAGTTCAACATATTGTGCATTCAGAGATGCTCTTCTGCATACTTCTGTTGTAACAATTGATTATTTGTGTTACTGTTGCCTTCCTATCAGCTTGAAGCAGTCTGGCCATTTTGCCCTGGACTCTGGCATCAACAAGGGATTTTAACCCAGTGCACTGCCACTCACTGGATATTTTCTCTTTTTCATACCATTATCTGTAAACCCTAGAGGTGATTATGCAGGAAAAACCTCGTAGATCATCAATTTTTGAGACTCAGATTAACCCATCTGGCGCCAACAACCATGGCACATTCAAAGTCACTTAAATCCTTTTTTCCCAATTCTGATGCTTGATTGAACTTCAGCTAGTCATCTTGACTGTGTCTAGACACCTACATGCACTGACACAACTGCTATCATGTGACTGGCAGCAAGTCAGTGCACTGAACAGGCATACCTAATTATGTGACCAGTGAGTGTTTGTCTGTGTATAGATAGATAGATAGATAGACAGATACAGAGAGAGAGAGAGAGCACAAATGAGGTATGAAATGCCCCTTCAGGCATACAGGACTGAAAGAAACTGGGTGATTTTAGGTTTTGTCAAGACAGGGATATGCTCAGCTTGCTTTGTAGTACACCCCTCAAGGATGTTTCTAAGAGCTGACAAAGTCTGTGACTAAACCCGGCCATCTGGGGTTGAGGGCAAGGTGTATAAATGTAGAGCAACTAAGAACTCTGCAATGTTTATTTACTACTTTATTTTTGCATTATTATTTTATGCAAAAGGTAAATGTTTGGCATTTTGTGTTTGCTGTCACTATAGCCAGTGTTGTTTCCTTTACCTTTTGTTGTTAGTGCCACTGCTGTTGTGCGAGACAGCAGAGCAGTATTATGTTAAAAGAATATTTACAATTTGTTTTCATGAATGTTCGTTTGGTCAGTTGTTTAGGAAGATGAGGTGCATGACATGCTTTTACGTTTGTAATTTAGATAAGGAGGAGATTGGAACAAAGCTTGTGTGAATTGTTATTAAAAAGCTGCGGTTTGTCTGGCTGTTCTCTGCTCTGCTTATGAATGAAATTTGATGTTACCATTTTATACAAGATTTTGTTGGCTCTTTTGAAACAAGGCATTCCTCCAAGTAGATGGAAAGTGGTTTTCTATGTAATTAATCCAAAACAAGCAGTGCCATCATGTTATTAAAAAATATATAATTTTCTTCTTTTTAATTTCTGTTTTCTTTTCTCAAAGAGCACACAAAGAAAAGATGTTTTTTCTTCTTTTAAGAGCAGAAATGTGTACTGTAGCAGACAGCAGACAGACATGCAATAAATGCCTGACAAAGTAAACCCTTAAAAAAACTGCCTTTCTTGGTGGCTTTGGCTATGGCTGGTGTCTCCAGGAACAATTTTGCATGGTGACCCACAAACAAGCACACAGTTTCACAAGGTGAAAACAATACCAACCTCACTGTCACAGTGAAGTGCAATTTAAATAAGGTTAAACTTTAAGAGGTTACTACCAAATACGGGATTTTTCAATTGTCATTCTATGCCAAGTACTCGCTGACCCTCAATTGATCTTTTTATTGGCCAAAATCGGATTTCACTCCTTCTCTTGGTTTAACACAAATTATGAGCTTTACACTGTGAAAACTGAACACTTCATGCTGTAGAACTTGTCAGCAATTATCAATGACAGAAGAAGGACCGGGAAACATTTGATACTGACTTTACAATGATGTATTGATGAGGTGTGTAACCATTTGCACTTCGTGTCACAGTGAATCAGCTCCTGCAAATACTGAAGGTACAGTGACTTTGAATAATACAAGTCTATGTGTGTTGTTTACTAACAATGCTTGGTGACTATAAAGTAGTGCCTAAATGATAAAAGATAAGAAGATACCTACAACAGCAACAGTGAAACCATTTTCCTTTGCATAAAAATAACATTTTATTTCTTATGTCTCCTTTAAAGATATCTATTGAAATAAATCATGCCACAAATATTACAAGCTGCATAGCAGTTTCTGAATATCTCAGCACATTTGAGCTTTTTCTGGCGTGGTTAAATATTGGACTTTGCATGCATAATATAGACACACAGTGGGGACAGATATGGCTCCACTGTGTCTTTCTATCACTCTTTCAGTGTTTTTAA
>VUQH01029152.1:5022-21792 GCA_015106775.1 Etroplus canarensis | reverse complement strand
TTTGACATCTAGCTAGCTTGAGATTAGATGGCCACAGCTTTGCCTTGTCAGTCTGGAAAGAGAGAACGACACAGTACAGGGCTGCTGAAGCTCTAACGCTCGGGCTAAACGCGGTGTTTTGACGTCGGGGCTGTGTCACAGGGATGGGAGTAAAATGGTGCACTTCACTGCAGCAGCTTGAGAAGAAGCATTTTCCCTAAAAGTATCCCTTTTTGCTTCTATAACCAGCAGATGAGAGAGCATGTCAGGATGCGTTACGTAAATGATTTGTAACAAACTTGAAGTGCTCGGTCCATTATAAGACAAAACCTCAATTCCTGCCGAGACAAAGGCTCTGCAGCCGTTTTTATAAATGGCCTCTGAACAGCTATCCCATGGGGAGATTTTTGTCTATCGACAGCCGTGCTTATTTATAGCTCTTGACAGGCTCAATATTTCGGCCCTTGATATCTGGAAAAGCTCGCTCGGTGCTCGGCAGAAACAGATGACCGATCGCGACTGAAGAGCTGCTCTCTCAGGCTCTTTATCGTCAATGCAAAGGAATTTTATTCTGCTCAAAGGAAGGTTCAAATGGCCCTACAGTGCTAAAAGAGAGATGCATCACAGCCAATCGTTTGTGACATCATGTTTGTCAAGAAATATCTCGATCTACGTCTGGTTTTGAGAAGTTCCCAACTGATTGGGATTGTCGGAGAGTTATTGCAAACATATTAGCTATCTGCCAGGAGCACATATAGATACATCTAGTGATGTTATCTGTCTCTTGGCAATTCACAGAGTGCTTCTGGAAAGACTGGCTGATCTCACACAGAGAACCAACATGTCTTCCTCCTCGCTTCTCATTTAACTTTTGGCCCCGAGTCAAAATGGCTGTCTCCCATACTGGCAGACTAGGGAGTCAATCTGACCAATTTAGTGGGTCACAGGAGACTTCTGCTTCTCTCTCCCTCCCCCTTCTCCTCCCTCTAACCATTTGTTTGGAGCATGCGGACGGGGTAACAGAAATGGCGAGCTGCGCCTCATCCTGCTGTGCTTTAATCACTCGCTTCAAAGGGTCTCGTGTTTTTTTCCCTCTTGATGGCAGAAGGGAGGGAAATGAAGCTCTACTCCACCTTGCCTGAATTCCTGTACACCAGAACCAGACGAGACGGATATCTCCCTTCACCTTCACTGTCCTAGCTCCAGTTTGGCGGCTCACGCTGTGCTTTTCTCATTAAAAAAAGAGCAGGATTTCACTCAAAAATATTATCGTTCTCAGCCAGACACAGAGCCCTGCTCTCTGTTAGTGTTATTTTCTTTGCTGATTGCAATCTGCTGCAGCACTCCCGGCAAGCAGCATTATTTTATTTGCAACTGCAAAAACTTGATTTTCGATGCGTTCTTCTGCTTCTCTTTTACCTCAGTAAGAAAGTATGCGTTCTTACAGACAAGCCAAGAAATCTGACTTGGCAACATAAGTGCTAACACACACACACACACACACACACACACACACACACACACGTACAGACATCCCACACCATATGTATTCCCTTTCTGTCTGAGAATCAGATCACCAGGAGTTTTCACCGCTAATATCCTTCAGCCTGAATCAGGTTTATTTTATTTATTTTTTTTACCCCTATTAGCAACAAATGGCCATTACAAAGGTGATCCATATCCAACCTGTCATCTTCATAATTAAGCTCTAATTTATTTGGGATAACCTGCAATAAGTTATATGCCAGCCTCCTGTGGTCAGACAAAGCAAACTATAATTATTGAACTTACATGCAAGCCATTCACTATTTATACATGCAGTAAGTAGAGAAGGGTTTCTGGCCAGCTGGTTAATATCCAATAGTCACTCAGTTCTGTAAATGTCTGGTTTCACTAAATGTTCACCAGTTCTCTGCCTCTGTTCTGTCTTCTGCTGTGCAGGTAATGTATTTTTGAAGCTTTCCTCCTCAAAGCAGTTCCTTCATGATAATGTATTAGTAATTTATATAGAACATTTTGATAACTTATAGATAATTTATACCAAAGAATGCTTAGCGTGTTGCCGGTGTTCACAACCTATGCATAGCCTGTAGCCTATTCACAGTATCAACATCACCATCATGTCGAAGAAAAGCTCAAAGAACTGTCATAATTTCACAATTTATCTATGGACTCAAACGCAGGTACACAACAAAGCAAGCTGATGAAGGAAAAAGGTTAGGGAAAACCAATACAACTGAGGTTAGCTTCAAACGCATGAAAGGACAAGAACCAAAACAAGACTAAGGCTGTTAAACACAGGCAAGAAGCAACAACACAAGGGCTAGCAGCAACAGTCACTAAGCTAACAAGCTAACAAAGGCTTTAAAGAAATAAAAGCAATCACTACAAAAGGAAACTAAGGGCTGGCGTCCACTAGGGCGCCGACAAGATTAGGAAGGGTTGTGAAAGCAAAATATGTCATTTCGGCATACCATCCACGTCAGACGCGGAAAAAGTATGCAAATCATCGATTCCTGAGACAATACTGCAAATCTCTGTGTATTGTCTGCAGACATACCTGGGACTGTCCTAGGAATCAGTCGGGAATAACGCAGAAAATTCTGATCGTAGCAGGACAGGAGGGATACATCTAGGATTACACCAGGAGTAGTAAAATCATGGACTAGGACAATCAGGATGATTTTCCGACAACCATTTAGACATGCGGACAATATGAGGAAATAATGCAAGGCTATAAATTCGGCGCTGATTTTGGGTTTTTCTCATATTGCCTCTGTGCACTTCATAATATCCCTTCATATTATGCACTTCATAATAAGTCTTTTATTTACAGTTCCAAAACAATGACAATAATAATAACAATCACAATCAAGTCACAAGATCACCACAAAGTGATCATCTACACTACATCACAGTACTGTGTGAAATGTTCATCAGTCCCAGAAAGTACACCACTGTTCTGTGTGTCACAAAATATCCCTGCATAACGTTCATCATTCACAGAAACGAAAGCACAGTTCACTATCCTCAGTCCTGCTTGCCCTACTGGTTGTCATCAGGACCACGGAGGCTTTCGGGAGCTTTGCAGAAGAGGCAAAACTGTTAAGGAAAGGCGGGATGTCCGCGCGACAATGCAGACAAGTTGCCGAAGATGTCAGGAAGTTCATTTCCCTCTCCCGAAGGTGCAGAAACGCTGAGAAGTGTTTAGGAATGATAAAGACAGTGAAATGAATCTTTCAAGAGAGGTTGCTGAATGGATGTGGATTTACTAACTTTGCATTCTGTGTTTTGTCCGCGCCCTAGTGGACGCTAGGTTTAAAGGGGAGGGACTAAAGAGTCACTGAAACACGTCCAAACAGAAAACAACACAGGCTCTAAGTGCTGTGCAGTAGGCAATACTTACAGTCCTTCAGTCTCAAGCTTTGGAGTTACTGCAGGCAGAAATCAGAGGAAGAATAATATCCAGGAATAATGGCGAGGGAGATCTGAAGGAGACAGAGGAAACTGAAAGGTCTGGGGTCGGTGAGTTGTACAGTCGGAGATAATATGAGAGGAGGTAAGTAGTAGCAGGTGAGTCTGTAGATTGATGTCAGCTGGAGGGAGGGGCAAGGCCAGGTGAGGGACAGCGAGAGAGAGAGAGAGAGAAAGCATGGCCGACACCTACTTTCAGCCAATACGCCATTATATGTTAGCTATAAATTAGAAACACATTAGTTAGGTAGTAAGTGCTGTGGTCGTCCAAAACACATCAAATACATCAAGGAAATAAGTGACACATAGGTTCAAAACACGTTACTTATAGGTTAGAGATAAATTTCGGAAGTGCTACATGTATTTTGACCTATGAGTAACAATGATGTGTCAATGATCACATAATTTACCTACAACTTATGGCCTGCGAATCCGGGACATATGAGCCACACACTGGCATATGTTGGAAAATTTGTGCACGCTCAAAATTTTTTGGCAACCTCACCATACTACGATGGATACCAGCGTTCTTCAGCACGCTCTTAACTTATACAAAACTTACCAAAAACATATTTGACGTTCGCCAGTGCATTTGCCGAATTTTTCATATGTGGGTTAAATCATTACGCTGGTTAAATCGTCAAGGTGTGACAGGGGCTTAATAGAGTGGTGAAGCAAATCCAGACAGTACAATTGTGATTCAGAGAGCTACTGTAAGCCATAAGGTGAAATAACTGCAATGTACTGTAAGGCCATAGCGATGTTAAGGATGAACATACAGTCATGTAAAAAAAAGAAGTTTTAACAGGACTATTTGTAGTTCTGTGAAAAAAATAAGTACACCCTTACTGCTTACCTAGAAGTTAAAAATGTTAGGAACAGCTAGGTGCTGCTAATCAGATGCACTTGTTTAACTACTCATCAGCAGGTTCGATGACCTCTATAAAAGCAGAAGTTTTGGCAGTTTGCTGGTCTCGAGCATTCAGATGTGTCCTAACACAATGCCACAGTTTTCCCAGGAGTGGTCATCCCAGCAAATTCACCCCAGACTGTAACAGCTGAGAGAAGTTCATGTTCAAGTTCATGACAGTACAGTTAAAAAAGGTGCAATAAGTATGGCTTGTTTAGAAAAGCTGCCAGGAGAAAGTCTCTTCCCTCTAAAAAGAAAATGGCAGCACAGTTTAGGTTTGCAAAGTTGCATCTGGACAAACCAAACGATTTCTGGAACAGTGTCCTTTGGACAGACCAAAGTAAAGATGTTTGAGCATAGTTCACAGCTCCACATTTGGTCCAAGCCAGACATTGAATTTTAGTATAAACACCTCAACCAACTGTCGGCACCGTGGTGGAGGGGTAATTATTTGGGCTTGTTTGTCAGCCACAGGACCTGGGCACCTTGCAGTAATTGAGTTTACCACGAATTCCTCCATATACCAAAGTATTCTGGCGTCACATGAGGCCATCTACCTGACAGTTAAAACTTGGTCCAAATTGAGTCATGCAACAGGACACTTACTCCAAGCACAGCAGAATGGGTAAAAAAAGAAAAGAATCAAGGATTTGCAATGGCCCAGTCAAAGTCCAGACCTCAACCTCACTGAAATGCTGTGACGTGACCTTAAGAGAGCTGTGCAGTAACATATTACCACAACCTTTACTGAACTGAAGCAATGTTGTATAGAAGAGTGGACCAAAAATTCCGCACAGTGATGTGAGAGACTGATATATCTATATGAAAACAATTGTTTAGTTATTGCTGTTAAAAATGGTTCTACAAGCTATTGCATCATGAGTTGTATTTAGTTTTTCACGCGACTACAGCTAGCCACAAATGGGGTTGTAAACTAACTTTCTGAAGCCTAAAGTTTGGCAGCTGGGTCATTTTCAAGATGTGACCATATATGGAAAAGATGGTAGACCATGGAAATTGTAAGCTAAGGCTAACACAGACTAGCTATTTTTTTAGGGAAGGTTTAATCGCAATCCTGCATCACATTGGATGTGATACTTATTTTGGCTAGCTAAAGAGCTAGTGAAAACAGTAAATAGTCAACGAACAGTTGGCTCTTTAGAGTGTCTTTTAGTACAATCTAATATTGACCAAGACAAAACTGTGCCCTCCTGTTAGTCAAAGTGACCATGCCCTTAATTGTACATAATTTTAGGCTTAATGCTGCAGGTGAGTTATAAAAACATAGCTATTGTATCATGCAATTAGCTGTATGACCAGGCTATATGAATGTATTTGTGTTGTAAAGTTAACATGGGAATCAGTGGGGCTTGACTCACTTTGGGAGTTTGTCTCAAGTGGCTATCAGAGGAAGTGCAGTTTTTGGTGCGTCTTCACTTTGCAGCTCCACAGTTTGCAGCTTGTTCAAAGTCAAAGAGAGCTCACATCACGATGATAATTCCAGTAGGTTAATCACTGCAATGGACTCCTTTCACATAGTCCTCGCGCTTCTCCAGAGACGTCAAAGGTTAGGATGAGTCACAGCACCATTTGGATTAAGTGCCTTGCTCAAAGCACCCCCAACAGGACATACTCCAACCTGCAGAGATGCTTAGACCCTGGGTTGAATAATTTTTACTACCATCTCATTACGCTATCCTGGCCTGCATTATGCACTGCACAGCCTCTCTATGAGTCACAATGTTCAGCATTCTCCCAAGGCTGTTGACATTTTCAACCCGTTCATTTCTGTCCTCTCTTGAGACATGAGATACAGCAGAGTTAGATAGTACCTGGACAAAGCAGCAACAGTTAGCTATTGTTCCAACATAATTCGTAATTAGGTAAAAAAAAAAATCATGTGACCGGGCAAGATAAAGCACGTAGTTACAGAGCACACTGGGACCCTTCATCTTCTGGCTCAGACTGTAATTAAAGGTCCACAATGGCCGTTCTGGGACGTGTCTGGTCTTTTCCCCTGGCTGGCTGATGGGCTGCCCGACTGCCACCTCGGGTAACAGGAAATTTATGCTAAAGATCCATTTCAATAATAGCTCCATCCCTGAACTCAGCATGCATTTTTCCTTTGTAGAATGGCTGTGTGCTTTTATCTGTACTCTCTTAAGGCCTACAATATGAAATGTTATTCAGGAGCAGTCTGCAGTGTTCAGTCATAGTATTATATCCTCCATATGGAGTTATTCACATCTCAGTGGTCACTTATTAAGGCCTCACACAACTCCAAACCTTCTATGCTATAAAATCTTTTTGCTGCTTTGTTGTAAAGGGGATGCTGCTCATCATCTTTGCGTTGTATCCTAAACACCGAGCATCATCATGGCGCAGCTGAGACTACCAGCCACACTTAATTCCATCCCTGACCTGTACCATTGAAGGATCTTGCTATCCACCTAATCAAATTTCATCCAATAGCCACAGTAATAGAGTGAATTGGGCCTTAAAGTGACTACAGTCAGTTTTCCTATAAGAATGTATCAAATGACAATGTGGAAACAACGTGACAATGTGAAAGGGGTCACTCACAGGGTTCCAACTCTTTGTTATTTTGCAGTTCTGAATATGTATCCTCGCACGCTTTAAGTGAAACAAACTCCTGCAATAGTAAAGGTCATGTTTGGACTCACATACTGTTGATGATTTGCCCTCTACACTTGCAGAAGCACTATAATGTTGATATTACCATAGCAACGCAATTTACACTATGGGTGTTTTTCATGACTCAGGATTCCTGCTGTTCTCAGCTACATAACTTTCATATTAAGATTCCTCAATGGCACTATTTGGCTTATCTGGGTTTTTGTAAAAGTAATAACATGAAGTAGCCTAAACATTAACAGAGTTGTTGCTTACTGAATGATGGCTGGTAAATACAGAAGGTTATGGAAACAAGTAAAAACATTTTACTTTACTTCAGGTCATATTATGTAGGATTACGTGATAAGAAGGTGTAGTCTCAGGCTGTTCTAAAGTTACAGCATATACACTATATGGACAAGAGTACTGGGTCAGACCTCTTAATCATTGTATTCAGGTGTTTCATTAGTCCCATTGCCACAGGTATGCAGTCTGTTTTTACCAACATGCCAGCGTTGTAATATGTAAGCTGGGAAAATTTCTTTTCTCCTAGATATTCTGCCTAGTGGTAATATTGCAAAGTGCAAGCATTTAGGAACCACAGAATTCAGCCACGAATTGGTAGACCACAAAACTTACAGAGCGGGATCACTGAGTGCTGAGGAGCATAGTGGATAAAAGTCGCCAATGTTCTCCTGACTCAATAACTGCAAACTGAGTTCCAAACCTCTGGCGTTAATGTTGGGATCTTCATTGCATGGGTTTCCATGGCTGAGCAGCTGCATGCAAGCCTTACATCACCAAGGACAATCACAAGTGTCAGATATAATGGTGTAGTGCATACCGCCAGTGACCATGGAGGACTGGAAGCATGTGCTGTAGAGGGATGAATCATGGTTCTCTATCTGGCAGTCTGATGGACATATCTGGTTTTTGGTGACTATGGTGACACCTGTATAGCTTGATGGCAGAGTGGGGTTGTTTCTTTGGGGTTAGCCTTCACTCAGTTCCAGTGAAGGGAAATCTTAATGTTTAGCTCAATTGTGCACTTCCAACTTTGAGGGAACAATTTGGAGAAGGTCCTTCACTGTTCCATCCTAACTGTGCCACAGTGCACAAAGCAAAGTCCATAAAGGCACGATTGCATGACTTTCACATGGAATAGCTTGACTGGCCCACATAGAGCCCTGACCTCAACCCCATCCAACACCTTTGGGATGACCTAGAAGGGAGACTGTGAGCCAGGTCCTCTCATCCAACATCAGTGTCTGACCTCACAAATGCTCTTCTGGATGAATGAGCAAAAGTTCCCACAGACACACTCCAACATCTTGTAGAAAGCCTTCCCAGAAGAGTGGAAGACGTTTTAGCTGCAAAAGGGCCCCAACTCCATATCAATGCCTGTGGATTTAGAATGGGCATAAAAGCTCCTGTAGATGTAATGTGTAGGTGGCCTAATACTTTTGTCCATATAGTATACATCACATGGCTTCACGGATTTCTACGTCTTTATTTTGTCACTTAGAACGTTCCAAACCCACAGCATTGCACTAACCTGGACGTTTATCTCATTTTATGATACAAATTTTTATTACGAGCACCAGTTTGTTTTACTGGCAGAAGAGGTAAACGTCACCACCAAAAACTCATGATTATGTGCAAAGCACAGTCAGGTAGCAGTGACTGATGGCCAGAGGGATGAAGACGGTAAATATCTATCAGGCTTTTAGGAATAACAAAGCAAGTCGTCTCTTTTCTTCTCTTGATGAACAAGGAAAAACTTCAACACGTCTTGATGCTAATTCACACTTTATTTAGATGACTATAAACATCGCAAAAGTGCAACGTCATAGCTATGCTGATAGTAAATCAAAGTGCGTGAGATGTGAACAAAGCCGTTAAAAGGTAACCATGAATATTGCGGCTGACAACCCATGATTAACGTCGAATGAAATTTATGCAAAAATAATCTACGTCTGCAGAAGTCATCTGCTTTGTTTTTATTATGAAAGCCTTTGTGTGTGTGTGTTCATGTGTGTGTGTTTTAAAGTAATGTCTGTAAAATGGCCCCGAGTAAATTAACAACCACAGTGTTGCTTTAGCGTTTGAATCTAAATTAGTGTTGACACAAGCTGCACTATTGTTTTGATGATTTCCAAGAGTGAAAAAAGGCCTTTGCTTTTCTTTATGGGTGGCTCCATTATCTAACAGCTCTGTCTACAAGCAGACCGGCCATTGTGGTCAGCAGAGATAACAGATAATATGCAAGGCATGGAGAAAGATGGATTATATGGACGGGGTTTAGAATGTGTTTATTGGGTGGATAAAATGACGGGATTTTCATTGCCATCTCTGGCATTCGCTCTTTTAAGCCCCTCTCATTGGATTTAGCGGCGCTCTCTCCTCTTTCTCGCTGTCTGTCCGTCATCTTCTGTTTTTGTATTATATTACACCTTTCATTTTCTGCCTCTCAGTGTATCTCTTTCAGTCTTTCTCTGGCTGCTTGTGTATCATATGCCTTCCCTCTGTCTCCTTCCCCTCTCTCTCCTCTTCTCTTCTATTTTCCCATCCCTTAATGCAGTAGTTGGATGGAGGTGTTCAGAGAGCAGAGACTTGATTTGTGACATTATCTGTTTTTATCTGGAAATAGAACTAAATAGCCGAAATGCATCCTTGAAAGCAGCTGAAAATAACAGGTCACAATTTACAACAAGAGCTGATCATTATTTGAAATTACGGAGCACTACTCTTCCCATCTGTTCTTTGATCCAAGTGAAAATTCCAAGTGCAGCTTTTAGCTAAAATTGTCATAACTGGGCTCAAGTGTTGCAATAGTGTGCTTTTACCTAATTTGCTGTTTGCTTGATTTGAATTATAGCTCACATTGGCCCCTTATTTTGACACATACATGCCTACTTTCCCTCTTGTAAGATTTGTATTGAAGGCCGAACTTGCAGAACTTCTACAGCCCTGCAAAACTCTGACACATTTCATGTTGGTTTTGTAGTGATTTTGAAGGATTTAGGGGCCATTTACTATTTATAACAGATCTAGTGCTATATGATTCCACATACTACATTATAATATGGAACGTTAACATTTCTATCCTTTTCTTTGCATTAATACATTTAAGGTCATTTTAAAAAGAACGTTTTCACAGGACTGCATTTAGTCCTAGGATACCTCATAATTCAGTTGCTTGTAGAACAACATTTAGCCAGAATAACTTGAAGTAATCGTCATCTGTATGACTTCATCAGTCCCGGACATTGTTGTGAGAAATTTTAGCCCACTCTTCGTTACAACATTCCTACAGTTCATTGAGGGTTGTAGGCATTCATTTATGCACAACTCTCTTAATGTCCAGCCACAGCATTTTAGTTGGGTTGAGGTCTGGACCTTGACTGGGCCATTGCAACATTTTAATTCCTTTATTTTTCCAGCCATTCTTTTGTAGATTTGCTAGTGCGATTAGCAAGTTTAGGTGACATGGCCTCACACTGGGCTCTAGAATACTTTGATATACAGAGGAGTTTATGGTCGACTCAAGGACTGCGAGGTGCCCCAGTCATGTGGCTGCAAAACCAACCCAAATCATCACCCCTCCACCACCGGTATGACATGACATAATTGTGCTGATATATTATAGCGCATTATAGCCAAGCATCTTCACTTCCTCGACTGTCCAAAGGACTTAAGCAGTGCTACCATGTTCTTTTTAAACAGCAGCAGGTTTCTCCTGGCAAACCCTCTATATAAACTGCAGTTCTTCCATCTTTTTCGTACGGCACTGCCATGAAATTCAACATTTACAGTAACATGCTAATTGATGTCTGTACAGTCTGAGATGTGGCTCTTGGGGGTTTTTGCATCTTCTCTGAGCATTGCATGGTCTGACCTTGGGCTGAATTTGCTGGGATCTCCACTCCTAGAAAGATTGTGGCATTGTGCTAACACACACCTGAATGCTCCAGACCAGCAAACTGCGAAAAAATGTCTGTTTTTATAGAGGTGACCACACTGGCTGATGATCAGTTAATCAGTGCATTTGATTAGGAGCACCTGGCTGCTATGTACCACTCTGAAGTAGCTGTAAGTGAGCCGTAATGGTGCAGCTACTTCGTTTTTTTGCTACGTTGTGAACACGTTCTTTTTCACAAAGGAAAATAGGGTAAAACTTAAACAGACCATTTAATTGCTTTGTCCAGAATGTTTGGAGAACTTTGCCACCTGAGACCATGACTTGTCCTTGGCATGCACTTTTGGATGTAGCTCAAAGTTTTCCAACACCTGAAGTTTGGTTCATCAAGCCTCTGAACAGAACTGTTGATGAACATGCTTGTTGTTTTACAAGAAGTACACTCTGCACAAATACTGTTTTAAGAAAAAAAAAACCCAAATGAAGCATTGAAGCATTTCAAACCAAGAGACACCTCTATAACCCTAAAGCTATTTTACCCAGTCAGAAACAATTCCAAAATCTATTACTAGATCTAGTGGGCTGCAAACAAAGGTACATGGAAAAAGAGATGAATCATCTTTGGACTAATATGAGCTGATATAGTGGATGACTAATTTAACATTATTGTCTAAACAGAAAAAAATCTTTTTTACCAAGGTTAGGACCATAGCTACTTTGGCCACGTTTGCAGGCGCACTAGAGTGGCTATGAGATAGCAGCGAGTACTGTGGCATCGTTGGCCAAGAACTCTGTCCTCCCAACTTGTCACCCTTGAAAAAAAATTCCAAAAGGTTTCAGATATAGAATAGCATGTGTTAAAAAAAATGTTGCCTTTGGAAAAGCACTGCTCCTGAAAGAGTGGAGCTGGAACCGCGGACATTAGAGCTTGCCATAGCAGAGAACACGTGGTTGTTAACTTAGGTGCAATGATCCCGAGGCAACTAGTGCTGGCTCACAGACCTGGCTTACTGATACACTTGATAAAACCGCGCCGTTGTAAGGAAAATTTGCTTCAGCTGTGCTTTTCCTACTGTGACAACTCAAAATGTCAAAACCATTTTGGAATAATTCAACCGGACAGCTGCTGAGAGGTTGAGCCATCTGTTTTTAAAGCACAGGCAATATAAAAATGACTAACAGTTGGGTTGCTCTCATCTAAATTAGCACGAGTCACTTGATGTGTTGTCCCCTTGATTCGGTTTGTTGGAGCCACCCAAAATGCGCTCAATATTAACTCCACAGTTGACAGATTGTATTTGTTTTGTATTGGGAAATAGAGGATCTGTTTAATTACTTCTTACTAATCAGTGTATCAGTTTTTGGTAATCACTTTTTAGCCAAGTGTCTTGGAAATGAGAACGGAGCCTCTATCTGTTTGACTTTCACACTTGAGGGGAGGTTTGTCTCATGCTATCATCCTAATTTAACAAGGTCAGTTGTTCTTGCTTCTAAAAATAGCCCAGAGCATTTTGAGATAATCCGGTATTGTTGCCGAGCACGTTCGCAGTAAACAGCGTTGTCCTTTACTTCAGATCATATTATGTATGATTACGTAATATGATTGCATTTCATGCTCAAGTAGCAAAATTAGTATTTTTTTTTCCACTGGTGTGTGTATTCTTGGGTTGTTCTACAGCCACAGCATATACACTGTACAGACAAAAGTATTGGGCCACACCTCCTAATCACTGAATAAAGATGTTTCCAAGGCCAAGCAGCTGCAGACAAGCTTTACATCACTAAGCAAAATGCTAGAACTCATATGAAGTTGCATGAAGCACGCTGCCACTGGGCTCTGAATGGGTAGTGCTATTTGTCACTCAACAGAAGTCCATGGCATAATTCGTCACTCCACAGAATGCATTTATACTGTTCCAGTCTGCCTTTCCAAACATTTGTGAAAGAATAGGTTGTTAAGTCATGTTATTACAAAGAGGATGTGTTTAGGAAGCACAACAACTCAGCTGCGTAGTGGTTACAGAGTGGGGTCGCTCTGTTGAGTCAATGACAGCAGAGATAGCTGGGCGGGGATGCTGGCCACCCTTCTTGGCGGTCCTGGGTGGCTTGGGCCTGCCTCAGTGCGGGTGGGGGGGGTGTCCCTGTCGGGTGGCAGGCGCTTCTCGGTCGCCGGTGCTCTTGGGCCTCGTCGGGGCCTGCTTGGGGGTGGCCGGTCTCTGGCGGGGTTGGCTGCTAGGCGCCTCGGGTCCTCTGGGGCTCCCGTCCCTTGGCCGTGGGGGACTCTGTCTGGATCCTCCTTCTTCCCCCTACTGGGATGGGTGCGTGGCTACTATCAGGACACGTGGCCCCGGGTCCCCGATTCCCTCGTGGTCTGCTGGACCTGTCTCTGTCTGACTGTTGCTCCTGAGTAGTACGGGAGCGGCATATCACCTTCAGTATTAAGTGCATTTTGTGACAAACACACACACACACACACACACACACACACACACACACACAGTATGTTTGTGTATCATGTGTCTGTTATTTTTCAGTTGCTGTTTGCTTGTTGGCTGTGCTTTGTTACAGATGCAGTGGTTGGTGTTCTGATGTGCTCTCTTCTTTTCTTCTCTTCTTTTATTTCTCTCTTTTCTTTCTCCTACCTGGCATTAATTAATAATAATTTGGGCAGAAAGAAAGAAAGAAAGAAAGAAAGAAAGAAAGAAAGAAAGAAAGAAAGAAATGTATCAACAAGAGAAGCCTATAGAGTTTATTGAGCTCCCCTTGGCAAATCAAATGTGTTTGGCACAACAGAGCATTCAGATTATGATTATGTTTGCTAAAGCTGCCAGACAGGTCAGGTTTGAAAAAAAAAAAGAAAAAAATTGAGTGTAGAGTTCCAAACCTCTTCTGGCTTTAACATCGGCACAAAAGCTGTCTGCTAGGGACTTCATGGCATGGGTTTCCATGGCAGAGCAAGCTTTACATCACCAAGCACAATGTCAAGCATTGCATGGAGTGGTGTAAAGCGCAATGCCGCTGGACTCTGGAGCAGTGGAAACATGTTCTGTAGAGTGACGAATCATGCTTCTCCATGTGGCAGTCTGATGGATGAGTCTGGCTTTGGTGAATGCCAAGAGAACATTATCTGCCTGAATGTGTTGTGCCAACTGAGGAGGGATAATGTTCTGAGGTTGTTTTTCTGGGGTTGGCCTGGGTCCCTTAGTTCCAGTGAAGGGAAATCTTAATGCTTCAATTCACCGAGACATTTTCTATGCTTCCAACTTCGTGGGAACAGTTTGGGGAAAGCCCTTTTGTGTTCCAGAATGACTGCCCCAGTGCACAAAGCAGGGTCCATAAATGCATGGTTTTAGGAGTTTGATGTGGAAGAACTTGACAGAACCGCGCATAGCCCTGACTTCAACCCCATCCAACACTTTTGGGATGAACTAAACAGAGACTACAAGCCAGGACTTTTGGTCCAACACCAGTGCCTGACCTCATAGATGTTCTTCTGGATGAATGGGCAATGCTCCAAAATCTTGTAGAAAGCCTTCCCAGAAGAGAGGAAGCTGTTCTAGTGGCAAAGTGGTGACCAAGTCCATATCAGTGCATACGGACAGATGTCTTTAACGTGATCTAATACTTTTGTCCATAGAGTGTATCTAATGCTAATATTTAAGCGCTGCGTATTCACCCTTAAACACCAGCCCTGTAAACAACACAAAACAAGCCACACTCACACCTGCACCCACATGTACTATATCATTAGCGGTGATGAAGTGCTATGTGGTGGCATGACCCGCTGCAGGCGAGCTGATCACACTGTCAATTAGGCCTCTCCTGCTACACTAATTATGCTGTCACATTACATTGATGCACCATAGCGATTCGGTGGGAAACAAACACTAATTCTCTGTGCTTCCTGGGCCAGAAGGTGCGCGAGCTGTTTCAGGTAGCAAACACTGACTAGATACAACTGGTGGGGAGAGAGAGAAAGGAAGTGCTGCAGCTCAGGTGTAATTCGTGATTTTCCACTTTGCTAAAATAACACTGCAGGCAAATTTCCCGTGGGTTTGTTTTACCATGCACATCAGCTTTCAGCGCTGTCACTGTCACTCTGTAGTCTAGCATGGCCGTAGAGTCTCATTGGTTCATAACTTGTCTTGATTTATTTGCTGTTAATTTGCGATAATCTGTGAATTAGCAAGTGGGCGCAGCGTTAACGCGTGTATGTACGACCGAAGCAGCTTAGCAGAGCTGAATGGAAACCAGAAGACGAGAAATAAAGCTCTTTTTTGATCCGACAATCACATTCTGACTCTGATTCATGATCCTATTGAAGTGTGTTAGATTAAGGATTGTTAGACCCGAGTCCACATGTGCCTGTTCTACTCCTAGAGTCTGATCTGGTGCTGATCTCTTGCTTTCTTTTGTCTTCTCTTGTCTGTTCTGGTTTTGCTCCCCCCTGATAGCAGGAACAAACTCCTATATTTCTCCCTGCTCCTACAGAAATCCGACACCCTCTGGACTATTTTACATCCCGGCTTCAGCCCTGTGTTGATGCAGCCACTTGATGCTAACACCACTTGGCCTCTTATCCTCGCTGTTTGCAGCGAGGTGTCTATGCGAGCACTCAGCTTGCATTGGGCTTTACTTACATCACATCCTGGCCGTCGGTAAATAACACACATTCACCTCCACTCGGGCATATTCGAGAGCAGTGAGGCATCATTTTGACACCAACAAATGCAGGAAAAGTATGCGAGGACCAGCCTGCCCTACTCTTAAGAAAACATTGACTCAGCCTGTATCATCAGTAATGCCTGCTGGAACCCAGACTGGTCATAATAATCCTCATCATGCTGCCCCGTCAAAGGTGTTTGTCTGACATAAACACACTCCGTCTCTCTCTCTCGCTGCTTCCCTGCGTTGTGTGATGCATTTGTGTCCTTTGCGCGCTCCTTTGGAGATTGTGTATATGGGGATTGTTTGTGTGTGTGTGTGTATGGCTGTGTTTTTTGGTATAATAATCTCTGATGAATGAGGAGTCTGCTGCACTGACAAAGGGCCCCATTAACATATACCGCTTGGCTCCCTTTTGCAATCCGTCAGACACCACATACACCCACAGAAAATGGAGGTAATCAATGCGAAGATTTAATACCAGCTTGTCCCCCTGCTACTGCATTGCATTCTCAATTATGGTTTGAAGAAAACTTTTCTCCCCAACAAAACACCTTACAGTTTTAACGACCTGTAAAGTGTCTTAAAGTGTCCAGTTGGTGGAGTAGTAGAAGCATCATCGACAAGAATCCAGGAAACTAAGGTTTAACTATGCTTTTTTTAAACTTCATTTTGTGCTATATTTTCACTTAAGTTTGGGTTTCATGTGGTGGAGTGCAGACACAAAAAGTACTCAGATTTTAAAATGAACCCTTTAGCAGCTTCCTGTTCCTGCCATATCTAACATACACTCTAGGGACAAAAGTATTGGGCCACACCTCTTAATCATTAAATTCAGGTGTTTTGTTTAGTCCCGTTACCGCTGGTATATAAAGGTTTAGAAATGAGTGCATCGGAGGGGCAGGAGGCAGAGCTGGAGGTGGTGGAGTTGAAGATGTTGAGATTTTCGCTGGGAGTGACCAGGATGGACAGGATTAGAAGTGAGTACATCAGAGGGACAGCTCAGACAAAGTCAGAGAGGCAAGGCTGAGATGGTTTGGACATGTTCAGAGGCCACAGAGGAGATACTGTACATGGATGTAGTGAAGGGGGACATGCAGATGGTTGGTGTGACAGAAGAGGATGCAAAGCATAGGGTGAGATGGAGACAGATGATCTGCTGTGGTGACCCCTAACAGGAAGAGCCAAA
>VUQH01029142.1:3682-22161 GCA_015106775.1 Etroplus canarensis | reverse complement strand
CAAGAAATGCCTTATCTTATAAAAAGCTTGTAAAAAGAGAAGAAAACACACACACACACACACACACACACACACACACACACATACACACACATACACACACACACACACAGGTTAGGATTTTCAACACACCTGACATTCATGTGGTTTCTCTCCCGTGTGGACCAGGTGATGTTTCTGAAGGTGGGCCAGCTGAGTGAAGCTCTTTTTACATAGGTTACACTGGAATGGTCTCTCACCACTGTGCACTCGCAGATGGACCTACAATTACATAAATGATACCAAAAAAGTAATGAGTACTAATGTCAAACAACAAATGATAAAGCTAACTTCTACCTAAAAAAATTTGAATTTATGAAGAGGAAGTGAAGTTGTTACCTTGAGGTTTGACAGCTGTCCAAAGGTCTTTGAGCAGATATTACACTCATATTTGATCTTTCCATTCTGCTTCTTCAGTGGATAGGGCAAGGATTTGTGACCAGGCCCATTGCGAGGTGCTGTGCTGCTTTTGGTTGTAGCCAGGCTTAGGTTCATAGCTTCCTCACAGCCAGAGGGAGACTGCTCAGGGGACTGATGGTGGCTGTTGGGCTTGGCGGGAGGGGAGAGCTCTGGAGTGGCCGGAGCTCCTCTTGGTGGGGAAATATTTGGTGTTTGTTCTTTCAGACCTCCTTGCGAAGATGGGGAGTAGGAGAGGGACACTGGAAGCAGATTAGGTGGGGCAATAGGGGGGTACGGAAGTCTGTCAGTGCCCAGATAGCTGTTATATCTGAGGGATCCCCTTGAAGGCAGCATCCCAGGAAAGGGAGGAGAGTATGGGGGGAGCAGGAAGCGAGGATAATGTGGGTTATAGGGGGGAAGGAATTGGTAAGCGGGCTGCAGAGGTCTAGACTGGGAGTAAAGGGGATAAGATGACACCAGGCCCTCCCTGTGGCCATAGAGGCCATGAAGGTGAAGAGGAATATTTCTGTGTGAAGCTGGGAGTGCAGGGTGGTGATCTGGTAAGTAATGATGATTTAAGGTCAGACTGGGATCTCTGTGTTCCAGATGAGGGGAAGGAATGATGCCTCTTCCTTCTGGATGCTTATCCCCCTTCTCATCTTTTTTGCTGAAGTCAATTATCTGATCATCAGGTGTGCCAGGTGGCGTGTCTGTTGCCAGCATCTCCACGTCAATCTTTTCTTCAGGGTCTTCCTCCCTCCCTTCTTTTACTTCTTCCTTTGTGCTTTCTTTAAGCCATGTCTGTGTGTCTAAGTGCTGTTTTACATACTCGCGATCTTGGTCTTCATCAGTACTTATGTATTCTGTTAGAAAAACAGAGGAACAAAAAAAAAATTTACTATTTTAACACTGTGTGAAGAAATTTGGACAACAGACAGAGGAAAAACATGCAACATCATCAGCTCTTTAATAGAGAACTAATAGAGAATCGTGACACCTATTTAATCCCTACATTTTGTACAGGCGTATCGGGCATCCACCCACTTCTTATGGTAAATGATAGTAGTTTCAGTTTTGACATAGTACGTAAATCATAGATGATAGGTTTCTGTTTGTCAATCACAGTAGGGATTTTGATGGGGGAGGAAGAGTTGGTGGTAAAGTGAGTGGGAGTCTGTATGTGTCATATATGAGCTGTTATACAGCAAGATTCTTAGTTTCGCTTGTGAAACTTTTTCTGGGTATACTGTAGCTGTCTTACCGTACAGACCACAAAAAAAAGAAACATGTCTTCCCTTCTCTTTTGCTTTCTCTGTTTTGAGAAAGAATTTCCTCATCTGCTCTTATTTATCAAAATTACTCTTTTTGAACTGATCTTTCTTTGTGTGTCTTTGACTGAAGGAAGTTTAAAGGATCATACCACTCTCTTTGCATGTCTTAGCATATTTACTACAAATAAATGTAACTTTATCAACAATTTTCCAAATTATACCATAGTGTTTTATGAATCTCATAGTAATCTAAAAGGCACTGACTTGCAGAGACATGAACTTAAAACATCTTTAAAATCACAGTTTTACATTTTAAAGAACGCGCTAATAAAAATGCCCTTGAAGTATCATTTCATAGTTTTTTGTATTCAGTGCTGCCAGAAAAATAGCTATCAAACTTTGTATTAATTCATTCAACTATTACAATGTCATAAATGAGCCAGTTAGCAATCCTGGCCTTTGACCAAAAAAGGAACGTAAGTTCTTTCACGATCCTTAAGTTGATAAAACAAAATAATGATACCTTGCCTTGCCTTAGCATTAGTCACCAAGACAAATGGCGACACAGCTTGTATATCCAGTTGGCATGAATCATCGGACTTACCTTCATCACTTATGGTGATGAGGGAAAGACTTGATATTCTACTAATAGCTGAAAACAACTGACTCACAAAAGAACTTTGACCAGCCATCGTTCACAAGAGATTACTCCACTTTCCTTTCCTCCTACAGCGTACAACAGACATCTCATGAAATACTGAGATTTGTTTGGTCTGTGTGTGGTGTGTGCATTCCCTATCCTCTTTTATATATTCAGCTCACTATTGTATAAGCCAGTCATAATGACATAGCATCAAATCAACTATCTCCTCTTCTGGTAAAGGATAAAATCAGGCCTTATTCACAGGAAGGGAATTGTCTTCATTCACTTTGAAGTGAAAGAATTTTGCTGATAACAGTTATCACAGACTTTGTGACACTTGTTTAGGTCGAGCACTGATCTAAATCTGCCATTTTATCAGATATTGCGAATAAAAATAAAAAAGTAATTTTGTTAGCTATTGTCCTCCCTTACCACTAAAACTGGTAATCAGTTTCCTATCATTCCTATCAACTTAACCTTTACCAAACAAGAAAAATCTGTAATTTTTTTGCACATAAGAGCCATAAAGGGCCTTAGTATATTTATTAAGCTTGTTTTCTATGAGTTCTACAAAGCTACATAACAAAACCATTAAATCTGTAACCTATGTAGAAACATTTTGCTGCACTTACTCTGTTTGATATCATCTTGCTGGCTGCAGAGTCTCTGGGCAAACTCCTGGCTGTACCACACCAGCAGCTCCTGTTTAGGCTCCACAGGACGGATGGTATAGAAGTAGATGTCCCGGCCGTTCTGACATGCCACCAGGTTCTGTTCAGCAAGCGAGCGGGCAGGGTTGACATAGCGCATCCAGTTGCTCCTGTGGACATCATAGCCATCAATGAAGTGTTGAAGCTGCCCACCGCTGTAAATCTGCAGAAGAAGAAGAAGAAGCAAGTCGATGGGATTAAAATATGTTTACATATGCGATAGGTCTGATACATACATAGACTTGTAAAGTAGCTGATTTTTGTTTAACATAATAAACATCAGGTGTAAATTAAATGATCCAATACAATAACCAACTTAACTAGCCACTGGGGTGGTTGCCTCTACCACTAACACCACTATTAACAGGATTTGACAATATTAGAATGTTGAATAAAATATAAAACATTAATGAATAACATATCAAAATAACTCAGAATTATATAGCTTAAAGTAAAAATATTCACCTCTGCCATGTACAATAAATGTCCTGTGTCCTCCTCAGTTATCAGTTACAGTGTTTTGCTCCTTCAGTCTGCGCCTTACAGCTCTAGTCTGTGTGTGTCGAGAGTTTTGCTCTTGTGTGTTATGTGTCAGTCTTATTGAGGTGCGAGGAGGCGTGGTCAAACTAATCACTTGCTGCTTCTCTCGCTCTCTTTCTCTCTTGCACTCTCTAAATTCACTGGATGCATGCCTGTGGTAAAAATGTATTATGATCATGTATTCCAAAAGAAGAAGAAGAAGAAGTATGTGATGGTTTATGATAACAAACGAGATGAAAGCGAAATGTAAGAGTTGCTGGCAGGCAGCCAGAAGCAAGCACACAAAGGCAAGCCTTTGACAGCACGTCCGCACATGTCATGCACCTGTGTCATGAGGTAGATAACATAATTACTTCCGTGGAACGGCAACTTTCACTACTATGGGTCAGGAACACCCCTTGCAGGTTTACAGGAAATGAAGCCGGAAGAAAATACGTAGGATGGCAGCAAAAAGTCCTTATGGGAATTGACTCAGCAGAATACAAAATTTCCTGAGTGACACAAGCTGCAGCAGGAATACTTAGCAGAAAGAAACCTGAGCACCTCGATGAAAAGGAGCAGAAAGATAAGGATTGTATGAGTGTGTATGTGTGTACAGAACAATAGCCCTTTCCTTTGAGTATGTGACACATACTGCATAAGACTTTATTGCCCGTAAGACTCTCATGACTGTGTAAGCGTTCCAATCCATTGTTACGTGCCACCAGTGGTTACAACTTCCTCTAAAATTTTGACCAAAACCCCTGTACACCAGTGCAATCTGTGTGAAAGCATTTTTGTTTCCTTACTGACGTACAGACCTGGACTTGATGTGAAACTTCTGCCTTTTTTTTCATGAATAAAAACATGTCCACAGTCCCTCCTTGACTTTTCTCAGGGTTATTTTCTTACATTTAGGCTTAAGTCTTTCCCCTTTTTAAGCAGCACGTTCCCAGTGGCTTAAGTGAACTGAAATGAAATGTGTGAATGTACTGTGCGTTTGCATCGATGTTTGTGCATCCTTGTTTCCCTTACCCTCCAGAAGTATTTCCTGTTGGCCAGTTTAGGTACATTGTCTTTGGTGTAGATTTCTCCTTGCAAGGGGCCAAAACGAGTCCCCTGTGGAATGTACTCTTTGCTGAATACACCAGTCACCTGGAAAACAGGCCAAATAAATCATTTTATTTCTTCATGTAAAATGCAGTACAGTGCAATTTAACACTGAATACCCCTGAAATAAAAGAACATGTGAAAGTCTTTAAAGCAGTATTTAGCCATTGTTTACATCTAGCAGGTTGTTGGCCTGCGTTTCAATTGTTGATGCTCTGTCACGTTAACCCAGACAGCTCCTAGAGCCACATTAAAGCCCGCAAAGTGACCCACTTTCAACACTAATGAGTTAAACGAATAAAGAGAATTACACTTGATGACCTACTCCACTGATCACTGACCTGCCGTCCTAATAAACACAAGAGAGAGTGAGCAAGGACAGAAATGCAGATGTTTGGCTTGTTAACTTATAAACAGAAGATTATTTTAGAAATTTAAGAGACTGAATTTGTTCTTTTGTTAAACTCCTTGCTTCAAAACCTATAATCCATGGTTACAAAATGATCCATTGATGTGGAAATGAGTCAAACCTGCGTGTACAGTCAGATTTCTTGGTATGTGTGCTTCAGGTCTCACGTATGTTCTGAATTCTGAATTTTAATGTGAATCGGATTTTTTTCTATACCTTATGAACACAGGACATACAGTATATTTCAAAAGAAGAGCCTGTCTTGGTCTGCAGATTACTGAGTCATTTTTGGTCTGTAAAGGTACTTTTTAAGAGATTTTTTTTGCTTTTTGTTTTTTGTGTTAGTTGGATGATAAATGGCGTTGGCAATAATAATGATAATAATAATAAATTTATAGCGAGACCTTGATATTTCAGTGGGATCTGATTTGTGATTTACACTTAACAGAAAGTAGACAGCTTTCACACTGAACACACACACACACACAGACACACACACACACACACACACACTATCACGCAGTAGCATCTGCAAAACACGCAATCTTAATATTCAGGCCTTGAATAACCCACTACCCCCAACTCCAACCTCCCCACACCGCCCGCCTACCTTATATAAATACGCACCCCTTATCCTGCTATTTAGAAATTATGACTCAGACCGACTCTCAAGGATTTTCTTGTCCTTAGATATGAAGGTCAACTCTTAAAAGACAATAATGGAACAAACACCTGGATAAATGTGAAGTTTTATTACGTAAATGTTGTATAAGCAGTTAATTAGAGAAACAACAGGTCGCTGAGGGTGGCAGAAGTGTGTTGTTGCGCGTGTGTGTCAAGCTGCCATTGAAGCGAGTGAAGTGATTCCAAGATGTGATGAACCAGTCTGACAGGGACATTGTGCTTCACTGCTGTTGCATGTCTAACAAATTGCTGTGGCTGCTGGACTGCCGCTACTGCTTAACGGCTCACTTCACCCACTGGGTTTATGTGAAGGGGAAGGGAGCGAAGGGTGTTGAAGAACAGAAGAAAGGAGGAAGAGCACTCTTAAGTAGACCCACGTTATCACCCTCAGGAGGACACTCCTTTTCTCCTGCCTTCCCCCAATTCGTTGTCTTTTCTTAACTCTATTGAAATAGCTGTGTGAAGCCTGATGTCCAGCTTGCTGCCTGGCTGCCTGCCTGTTCCCAACGAAAGTTAATCATCTGGTTTTAACCTAAATCCCCACCGCCCCTTCCCCCAATAAACCCGCCTCTCCCCATCTCCTTCGCTGCCTCTCTCCCCCCTTACTGGCACCCATTGGTAATGCCCCATCTGCCACGTGCCCCCTTCACCCTTCTTTGCCTTTTCTGGCACGCTTCGCAAAATTGAGGAAAAAGAACTTCTGAAAATCTGCGAAGAAGGTATAAGGAATGAGGAGATACTGGGCCCAAGATTCCTGCTTGTAGTCAAAAAGTTGCTGAGCAGTTGTGACAAATGTGCTACCCATGATTAAAGGCTAGAAACTTCACTGCATTGTCTATTTTATTTATGACTCTTTAGAGTTGACTCATCTATCTACCATACGCTCACCTGTGTGAAAAGCCCCTTCCTGATGAGCTTTTCTGATAGCAGCATGTACGCTGTCCCACAGAAAGGAGCGGCTGATAGGTAGTGAATTTCCCAACTTTAGTGACAGCAAGTCAAACAGAATGACTTAACAACAGCTTTAGGAAGGGAAACTACTCATAGGATATTACTGCCAACCATGTGAGTGTGTGTTTGTGCTTGTTTTCATGTCTCATCTCTCATTTCAAATCCAGAGTATGTACACACATGCATACATGCACACTTAATTATCTTCAAGTACATATGCGTTTTTTCTGGTCTTAAGTTAAACTACATCATATATTAATATAAATGAAAGCAAACACTGACAAGCAAATTGTTAAATCAAGTTTGTCTCCACAAAGTGTGAGAGTATGAAGTATTTGTAATATGTTTTAGCCAGTAAATGAGGGTAGGGGGTTTGAAATTAGCCCTCAGTTTGATTTTATCACTATAGCTTGCACACGTTTCTTATCCTGCAGCAGTAAATGCTGCAGAGGGAGGAAGAGCAGATGAGGGTGTGAGACCTAGAGAAGAGGAACGATGTCAGGAGAAAAAGAGGAAGGGGACAGCAAAAGCTGACCACAAGCATCACAGTTCTGAGCTTTAAGTCTGACTACAAAAGAAGTGAGTGTGACATTGCTTTCTCTTTTAAAAATACAAATTTCTCATGTACAAAACAAACTCTCTCTTTAACTCATGCTTGAGGACAGGTTTATAGCTCTTGAGTAGCTGACATGTCCAGGCAAAGGCCAAATCTTACTACAGTGTGAGCCAACAGTGACTGACAGTGATTAACAGAACATTGTTGCCAGTGTTACAAATGCATTCACTGACTCACCTGAGTCAGGGAGGATTAGGAGGAAAATAGGACAGTTGTAAAGAAGAAAAAATAGACAAGTGAAAGCTTGGTGAATGGCAGGATCTGATGCCTGACGTCCTAGAATCAGAATTATAATCAGTGTATGTATGCATTAATATGTTTATGTCCTGAGTGGTTGTATGTATTATTAAAGATGTGAGTTGTACAAAATAGAGTAAGTTAAACTAGTCAGAAGAAATGAAAAAGACCCTAACCACAGGCTGGCAGTGGCCACATATCTATTGCCCCACACTCACTCACTTGCATACGCACATGGCACAGTCTACCACATGCGTGAAGAACTCATTAGTCAGCAGCTCTATTGTTCAATGCAGATGGCCTGACAGAATGTTATATAACACATAAATACACAATAATATTAAGTACAGACACAAAAGCTTTAATCTAAAAATTGCTAACAGCATCAAAGATAGTAACTGAAGTTACAGTAAGTTACAGTAATTTGTTTGCCAAATAGAAATGCTGTTTTATTGACCTGTTGTATGAATGGGTTGCTTGGTGGCTGTTTTACAGTGAACTGGTTGCACTGTATTACATTTTAGCAACACAATACAACAACAAATAATACAAGAAGTTTCCAAAGAAGTCATTCTACATCTCACTGGGCAAACAGTCTGAAGGGAATTTGTTCTTACCTCATTGTCTGTGCTGTATTCAAAGGTTAGGTTGCGAGGGATGGAAGTCATGGCTTTGGGCAAGCTAAAGCTGGGGTCTGACACCTGGTCTGGGACGATGTAGGTGCAATTGAGAGCGAAGTCCACCTCCCTCCATCCACTCATGTCTCCAGGTGTGCTATCCAGTGTCATTTTGAAATATAGACTGTACTGTACTTGGCAGACTCAAGCTTTTAGTTTGGTTTAATTCTGTTTGGTTTAAGTGGCTTTGGTATAGGAGTACTTTGGTTTAGATGGGGTGGCTACCTTGCCTTAGGTACAATGGTTAAAGCTCAAGATCTGGAAAAGGAAATGTGGAAAGAGAACAAGCTTTTAGTGCCTTAGTAATCAGCTGTTAATAAACAAGAATTTAAAAGTAAAATATATGGTTCCAAGGAAAGTCAGTTTGCGTCACCCGCTGTTTTAAATTTAGGCTTTTGACATCTTATACAACAATATAATCTCATGTTCTATTAAGGTAATATCTGTATCCAAAATCAACCATATCTGAGACTGTAAGTTGTTAAAAATTCCCATACTTTTTCGAAAACTCACTACTTGCTGTTAGTCATTCATGATTCAGTCAGCTGCTTCCATTCATGAAGAACCACATTCATTGACACTGTTGCTGGCCAGCATCTTAACATTCACTTTAACCAGCCAGAGGGTCATCTTTGCATCTTTTGCTTATTCTTATTTGAATATCTACCTTCAAGCATCCCAAAGATATGCAAAAAATAAACAAGAAACATGAACAAGATTTGACTTACTTTCACACATTCATTCAATAGCTGGATCCTCATTTCTTTGGCTATGTCATCCCTTGACTATTTTTCCGATCACCCGTCTCCTTATGGATCCTCTCCTCTCTCTCGAGTGCTACTTTGTTTCTTTGGAGATTCCACTCAAATAGTTCCTTTGGGTATCCACTCTTGCTGTCTTCACTCTGTCAGCCTGACCAGAAACTCATGTGCCAGGATTGCGCCAAGCTTTTTTAGCTCAAAGCCCTGGCCAATCACTAGCTACAGGGGTCATGTGACTGGGCCATCTGACACTCAACTGTTGGTTTTGGACAACAACATCAGTGACGTTGTACACTTGGATACCAAGAGGCTGTTGTCATGAATGCTTACACATACATGCACATTCACACGCATACACACACACACACACACACACAAAGAAGACATCTTAATGAATGAATAAAAGAAGAGCAGATGGCTGGCCTATTGCCACTGAAAAACACACTCATAGATTTTTGCTTGGTTTGGCACTTAATGAGCAATCTGCTACCACGGTATCTCCTTGACCTACATCTCACTTTAGTACATCTTCAACCAAGACCCCCAAGACCTTTACCAAATATGCATAAACCAAAACACGCACCAGCAAACAATGAGCACAATGAAGCCAAATTTTGATCTTTATTCAATCTGGAAAATGTTTCAAGAAAATCTGATTATTATATCTTGCATACACCAATCAGCCATAACATTACGACCACCTGCCAAATATAATGTTGGTCCCCCTCTTGCTGCTAAAACAGCTCTGACCCATCGAGGCATGGACTCCACTGGATGACCAATGTTCTTTCCTTAGACCACTTTGATAGATACTGATGACTGCAGACTGGGAACAACCTACAAGCGCTGCAGTTTTGGAGATGTTCTGACCCAGCAGTCTAGCCATTACAATTTGGCCCTTGTCAAACTCATTCAAATCCTTATGTCTGCCCATTTTTCTGCTTCTAGCACATCATCTTTGAGGAAAAAATGTTCACTTGTTGCCTAATATATCCTATCCACTAACAGGTGCCATGATGAAGAGATACTCAGTGTTATTTACTTCACATGGTCAAAATTTTACGCCTGAAGTAAATCATATTTTAAATCAAACATAGAAAATAGCTGCAGGTGTTTTGTAATATCCATTCATTCTCACATACAGATATAGGGCAGGTCAACCCAGCTCAGAGGAAAGAGACTTAGTCACCTGTCTGGTAAGCGTTCTCTTTACTTTCTGACACACGCCATCTAGTTTGTCTGACACGGAACTCTGGCTCAAATCACCTTGACCCAGACTTCTGTCTGCATATCCTCTGGATAGCTAGGACAGGAAAGTACTATCCTTCTATGGAGAGTAAAGATTATGGGACTATTCTTGAAGTGGACATATGGACTGTTCAGATTTCATAATACCCATTTCATAGAAGCCACATGTCTACATGTGATTTTACCAGTTGGATCACAAGTGAAAAATTTCCTGTAAAACTTGAGCTTTCACATGTCATTGGGTTTTTTTTCATCATACATGAAACATCTTTAATGATTATTTTTACCACTGCATCATAAAGACGTGACTAATATATCCATTTCAGTTTATCATTGTAAATACGGTGTTCATCTTTACCAAGATTTACCACATACTAGATAACCTGCAGACAAAAGCTGAAATATAAAAATACAATGACTAACAACTAAAAAGTGTGAAAATTATTGTGCTATTATTTTGAAAAAAAAAAGTAAAAAAAAACAAAACAAAAAGAACATAATATTTAATAGATGACAATGAGAAATGGATTAAAATTTATTATTATATTTTTTCACAAATATATCAAAAACATGTAATAATACATTTATTTTATCATGGATATGTATACATATTATTCTAAATGCTATCAATATAAAAAATATGAACATATTAATAAAATATTGAAAGATACTTTTAAGTATACGGCCATATATATTTATTTTAAACCCCAGGATTATATTTGTCTGTCATTTCCCCCTCCTCCACTCCCCCTTTATTTTTTAACTTGGCTGGTGAAATAGTAAATCGGCAGCCATATGGCAAGGCTGCTATTCTAGGAGTGGAGCTTGACCGCTGAGTATGGTGTAGGGGGTTAATAGTGGTGGTGGTGGACTGTGCCCATTTGGGTTAGTGTGTATGCGGTGAAGAGGAGAGGGAGGGGAGATAAGGCTTTAGGCTCTTTCACTGGCCCGTGCCTGTGCTGGGCTAATTTCTCTAATTTGCAGACAGTCTGGGCTCAGGCTCAAGGCTCAGAGGCTAAAGACCCGGCACTCCAGAATAGCAGGCGAGCCGACTCATCACACTTGTGGACACACATTACATCCGGGACATCAGAAGATTCAGATGTAGTTTTTCCAGGGAGAGAAACCTCACTGGCAGGGCTGAGGAAACTGGGCCTATAGCATAGAGGGATGGAGGGAACCAGATGAGACGAAAAGGATAAGTGGACGGACGACCTGAGGTCAGCTTTATTCAAGCAGTCTCAGACAGAGAACATTAGGCAGAATAATGTGACCTGAAATGTGATAAAGCCAAGTGGTACCTGGGTGTTTTGTAATAGTCTGGTCACAGTGAACACCTGCTGCCATTTAACAGTCTAATTTTGCACTGCTTGAGCATCATTAACACTATAGAGAAAGCAAACACCTGCTCTGCCAAATGTTGATTTCAGAAGTGAGTTGAAATAACTGTTTATAAAGTGAAGCTTTAAACCTGATGAGGTGGTTATACTACAACATATTATGTAGTAAAACTGCTAAAACCTTAATTACCTCTGTCAAAGAGGTGACATTTTTGGTTCAGTTTATTTGTAGTAATACAAATTTGCAAACCTTGCAGCTCACGTTTTCCTTTGTGGTGACCGACCCACACAACTGAGTTGGATGCTGCGCACACTAATGTACATATATACCATAGAGAAGAACTGCATCATATTAAAACATAACAGAAAATTAGAGGGCAATGGACAGCTATGTATCTTATCCTATTCTTTAAGAAACCAAACAGGGCAAGTAGGAGTATAAAGTAAGGGATCATGTCATTTATACATCAAAACGCCATTCAACCAACTTCACCACACAAATTCCCATTACACAAGCACCCCAACCAATGAATATCATGGAGTGTGTGTTTTTCTACATTTTATCCACTTCAAAGTTGGATGTAGTTTTTATTCTGAATCATTAAAGCCCCACTCATTCATGTTTTGACTGTTAAAGCTTGTTTAAGCCCACAACACATTAACATGAAAAAAAATTACCAAAAAAGAAAAGATTTGACACCTTTGGTAGAGCTTGTAGACCGTAAGGTGCTGTTTGTTAGATATAAATCATTTTTAGCAGTCCCTGGAGAAAGATTGTTTTGCCAAAGTGCTATTTCCAAGATCAAGGAGTGTAATAATGAATGAGTAAAATATTACAAATATACAATACTACTTACACAAAGTCTTGTGGGGAACTGAAGATGCTCTTGGAATTGCAATTGCTACATGTTGTGTGTATGTGATACAATTTATAAAATAATCTACCAATTCAGGATGATTACATGGTGGCCAATATGTTATATTGATATTGGCACACTGGATTTTAAGCTTTAATTTTTGTCACATTGAAGGTAAATATAGCCACAAAAAGCTTTAAAAAACAATTTTTCTGTTTTTCTATTGTGTTAATGCACATACAAACATCAATATATAAATATCTGTGTGACTTATCCCTTGCACAGCACTGATTAGATTTCTGGGAATAACTACCACCTTCTCTGAAGACAGCTGTGTGTAAAAGGTGTGGCAGGTATGTGTCACACCCCTGTAGGAATGGAAAAAAGGAGCCAGGCCAGTCCTAATTGGTCTCATGAGAGCTTTAAATGTTTAAAGCTTGTGTAAAATGGAAATGTTGCGATGACTGTTAAATGACATGTCTAATACGTACACTACCACTCAGAAGATTGGGATCACTTGGAAATTCTCGTTTTCCATCGAAAACACATGAAATTAGTCTGAATAAGAAGTATAGCAAATGAACAGGGCATGCTGGCATTATTAGTTAGAAATATTGATTTTAATGGAAATGATGAATATGTTCTTCACACTTTGCCTTCATCAACAAAAAAAAACCCTCTTGTAGCAATTACAGCCTTAGGCATTCTGTCAATTTTTCCAGATAATCTGAGGAGATTTCACCTCATGCTTCCTGGAATATCTCCCACAAGATGGACTGGCTTGATAAAGTCTGCCTCCGTACCAAGCAGTCAAGCTGCTCCCACAACATCTCAATAGGGTTCAGGTCCAAAGACTGTGCTGGCCACTCCATTATAATCAGAATTCTGGCTGACTCTTCATTCTTTAAATATTGCTGATATATTTTGAAGGTGTGTTTTGGGTATCCTGTTGTAGGATGAAATTGGCCCCAATCAAGTGCTGCCTTTGTGACAGCTTTTCTTCCTCAAGGTACCTCCAAACAAATTTCCATTTTACTACTTCCAAAGCACCCCCAGACCCTCACGCTGCTTTCCACCATGCTTGACTGATGGCATTAAGCACTGTTCTTACAACTTTTCATTTCTTCTGCATCCCACAAATGTTCTTCTGTTTGATCCAGAGACATCAAACTTGGAATCATCTGTCCACAACACCTTCTCCAGTCTTCCAGTATCCAATATCTGTGCTTTTGTGCACATCTCAATCTTTTCTTTGTATTGGTCAGTCTGCCACGAAATCCAGCATCCTGAAGTTGCCTCTTCGATGTTGATGCTGATACTGGTGTGTGATGGGTGCTATTTAGTGCAGCTGCCAGTTGTGCATCAGGTCCTATCACTCCTTTTTCTGTCCTTGTCACAGCCAGATTTGCTGCTCTCTGAAGGGAGTAGTTAATGGCACAGGAAAAGATTTTAAGTTTTCTCGCTATTTCTCACATTGGAGAGCGTTCCTTTCTAAGCACAAAAATAGACTGATAGGTCTGTAAAGAAAGTTCTTTTTTCTGGCCATTCTGAGCCTGTAAACAAACAACTGTTTATGCTTCAGATACTAAACTAACCTAAAGAATGCCATGTTCCCTTTTTTGTTGCCTTATTAGTACAAGGGTTTTTCATGGTGCAACACAATTGCAAAAGGGTTTTCTAATAATCAATTAGTATTATAAAATGATTCACTTGGATTAGCTGCCAGTTTCATGTAAGTTACAAAGAATGTTATCAATTTCACAAATAATTTTATTAATTTTACAGACAAAATTATCCAGATGTTTTTTAAATAATGATCTACATTTTTCCATAGAAGCCTATTATCAGCAACCATCAGTCCTCTGTATCAATCTCCTGGTATGGGTTTTTCTTTGGAAAACAATGAAATGTGATTCCTTTTGAGAGGTAGTGCTGATTTCCTGCATAGCCTAACTTACATCAAGAAAGCTCAGTTTTCTTATCTGGACCTGCTTCAGTGAGTCATCAAGAGACTCAGGGGGACTTCTACTGTCTACCACAGTGTGTTATTACACGGGTGGCCCTGTGACCTCGGCAATGTTTGTGAGTTATGTTGTCACTTGGAGATCAGTCATTTTCTTTTCCTAAGAATGAAAGTAGAAACAATCCTTCAGCTGTCTGGCCATGAGTCAGAACCTGCTTCTATTGTGGGGCACAGCGCACCCGAAATCACGTGAAACTTGGCAATGGATAATGTCTACAGATACTCTGTATCCTGAATGTTTGGGTGCCCCCAATTCTTTTTATTACAATGGTACTTTTGGCACTTCCCTTTGGTGTTTTTCTTCATCTGCTGTAGTAAACAGTAAACAGCCATGCTTTAGAGGATTATTTCTCTGTTAATGCATTCTTACTATTTTGCTGTAATTGTTGCCCTTGATAACAACCAATCTGATGACTGATGAGAAGTAGCCAGAGAAACAACACACTTCACACATGGGAGGGGGTCGGGGGGCTGTTTACTGAGTCTGGCCAGCTTAGTTTTCGTATCCCTTTAACCAGAAGCATTATCCCCACTAGCTCACTGTTAAATATGTAAGATTACATTATTTTATTTAATCACTAACATGCATAGGCAATTGTTTTCACAAAAGCATCTTTGTTTTTCAGGCTATTCTAAATGGGTAGAAGTCTCTGATGTAAGAAGTCCCATTGTTACCAATGGGAAAAAGGGAAATCCTGAAGTCAGAGTTTGTTTTTGGGAGGCTTTGTTTTGACAGATGAATACAGAAAGGAAGTCTTCTTTTTTTAAGAACTGTTATTTGAACATACAAATAAATGCATCTCCATTTATTGTCGAGCCTTTTAAAAGTAATGAGTTCCCACTTTATACACAGTCACTTCTGTAAAACTTAGCAAATATGCCTTTCTCCAGATCATTCTGAGCCTGTCTGACCTGTTAAATTTAGTAACTGTAACTTCCAAGGAAGTTCAAGAATAGAACTGTTTTGAGGCCTGCGGAAGCAATCAGGCTTACACATATGGATAGGAAAATAATCTATTTAATCCATATGGCAGGAGATCAACATACATAATCCAGGTATAAGTTAAAACATAAAACACAGTTTTAACTTGATGTGTAATCTTTGTCGGTGTGTTGTCAAATGTGTTGTTAAATTTAAATATCAAATGTTACCAAACAAGGTTAAAAAACTAACAGCAGACTCTCATCCTCATTTCTTGCAAGTGTCATATTCCAGTTTTGTTTGTAATCCTTTATTTGTATTCATTGTTTGATTCTGTGGAGCTACGCCCCAGTTTCTTGGAAACATGGAAAGATGGGGGGAAAATTGCTCAGTGCTGCTCATGCATGAGACGGTTTGCATCTGAAACAGGAAGGGATTATAAATGTTAGTAGGTGTAAAAGCTTCCTTTCAATAAAGTGTGGGCATTACCACAACCTTGACAAAGTATGCTAGTGTACAACAATGCATTAACATAAACTGCACCTAAGATGTGTTTAGAAAAGCCTTGAAAAATATAGCGAGGGACACTGGTGCACACTGAATTTCTCAAAATGCCTATCTTATTTGTGGTGTTGAAATGCCTGAATGACTTTATCTTGTTTTCACTTTCTTAACTACATTACCACAGTATTGGCTCTGTGTGATGAAGGGTTCAAGGTGCATTTGGGACATTTACATCTTTAAGCCAGAGCTATTTTTAGCTGATAGCCATTGCATATTTCAGTAGACTTATTGCAGTGCAAAACAGTTGCACTGGATTTATTCATTTATTGCAATTGTGTGTCTTTGCCTTTTTGCCAAGCAGTTCATCCATGATTCAGTGAAAACTGACATCACAATACAGTTATGAAACTTAAAAGTCACCCACCCCCAGGCATCATACATTTCTGCATATGCATTTTATGTAGTAGAAATCATTATAGATTAAGCAGGGTGACTTTTTATGTCAAGAAATCTAATGCATTTTCAGTCTTCTGCATGTTGGATTATTCATAAAAGGTTAAGATGAAGTGAGAGCGCTTTCTCACACTTTCTCACAAGCTTTAGTATACGCCAGAGTTTCTCAGAGGTTTACTGTGACAGACCAAAATAACTCATCTCATTTTCACACCTCTTCTGGGTTGCATGCCATCACAGAAGAGGAAGGAAAGAGACGGACGAGCCAGAGGCCTCAGCAAGCAACATCCTTATCTGCAACATCATCATCAGTTTGTTTACTATGCCTTCAGTAACTTTGTGCTATATGAGGGGTGGTATAGGGGACTTTTCAGTACTTCTAATTTAATCTGAGACTAATAGAAATAAATGTTCTCAGCTCTATTTAGTTACCTATATTATACAGTTTTGACAAAAACAGATGATCACCCAAATGTTGTTAGAGTTGCTAATGTTAAAAGACCTTGGTTGTTTAATTATAATGAGCTCAGTGTCCGGTCAGTGTCACTACCACAGACATCTGTGGCTTATTTTTCTTAGTACTGACGTCTCTTGTACTGTTACCGGCAACTGCTGTTTCATGGTGCAGAGTCCGTAGTGGTCTCTTCTTCTTATTCTGAAAATGTGAAAACAAACAAACAAAAAAGCAAACAAATAAGAATAAAACTTTTCAGGTCTTTTGTTAATCTAAATCTCAAAAGAAATATCTGCTCTTAAAAATCAAAGAACATAGGTGCAATGTATCTGTGAGTTGATGCAGTGATTCTCTCAGTTTAGACGTGAATGTTCGCACTTACAGCGCATTAGCTAGTAGGAGCAGAAGGGGAACATATGCATGGTGCGACTTGGCAACAGCTGGGGATATTTGCATGATATTTGCAACTCTTCTGAGACAATTTTTATTCATCAGGTTTTATTTTGCTTTACAAGACTGTGCTGTGTTGATTTTTATAACTTAGCTGTGGATCTTTTTATCAGAGCATCTTAGATCACATTGCAATGAACTTTTGGTGAGAAAGTGTGAAAGCTTGAGCCAAAAAAATGTGACAACCTAGGACCACAGACAAACAGACGCAGTGCATTTCATTTTACCTGCATGTACACAGGAGCACACGTTACCGGCACACTGCTTCACCCCCGACCAACTGTAAGTACAAGTCACCCTCTGAGTCACCATACTTCATATATTGAGAAACACCAGTACACAACCTGTTTACGAATTTTCCGGTTCATCTGAAAACATGAGGACTTGATGTACCAGATAATGTTAGTGCTGTTGGTCAAAGGGAAACTGAAGGTGGTAGTACAATGGATTCTAAATTTGTGAGTTAGTATTTCTTTTAACAAAGAGTCAGGAAAGATAAAAACCGCATGGTTCTCTTGGAAGGGGCTAAGTCATTACTACATGCAAGATGATCTGACAAAACAAGATAAAACAGCTGCATAAATGGTAATGAAATTCTTCCTTCTGAAACTCAGAATGTATTCACTATCAAGTACCAAATATAAACACTCAAGTAAAGCAGTACCTCAAAATTTATTAGTAAGTATAGGCTGGCGACCTGTCCAGGGTGTTCCCCGCCTTTCACCCCATGACAGCTAGGAGAGGCTCCAGCACCCCCCACAACCCTGAACTGAAGAAGATGAATGAATGAAATGAATGAATGAAAAAAAAAAAGTATTTAATTGTTTCCCCCACTGGCTTGTAACAAAATGTAACAAATCAAAATGTTGTAACTTGCTACTGTATATCTAGTACAATATTAACCTATAAAAACAACCATTGTCAACAGATGTTGGTTGTGCATTGTGGCTAATTTGCAATTTATAATGCTTCCATAATCTGTCTGTGCCACTTAATTATCAGCAAGTGGTTCTCTCAATCTGCTACTTTCTGAACTAAACAGACAGTGCCAGTCTAAGACCCTAATTATTGCTAACTCTAGCCATTCCCTACAGCACATTCAGTTAATATCTAGCAGCCTGGGATCACACAAGAACCAACAAAAGTAGAATGAGGGGGGCAATGAGGGGGCAATAGAGGATTGGGAGAATAGAGATTAAAAA
>VUQH01029140.1:4761-17390 GCA_015106775.1 Etroplus canarensis | reverse complement strand
TACTGAGGATAGAAAAAATGTTTTTGTGTGTTTCTTTGTAGGTTTGTATAGATTCAAACACTTTGAAATGGTTGGAAAACAAAGGAAAGGATACAGTACAGAGGCACGTTATTTAAATTATATCACTACCTACTTTAAGTGTCCCCTGTTGCGTAGTGGTTTACATACTCACCTCACAAGCAGAAGGTCCCTGGATTAATCTGCTGTGGTGACCCCTTGGTGGAAAAGACAAGGGACCAGCTGAAAGGCACATTAATACCTACTTTATTTACTCGGAACTGACCAAAGAATTTACTTTGTGCTCTCTTGTAAAACTTAAAACCTTTAGAACTTTAACTTTGGAGTCAAGATTTTATTTTAGTTGACCAACAACTTTAATGTTCTCCTGTAACTCTTGAAAGCTTCTGACTGCTCAGAATTCAGATTTTGCTTTAGTGTATATAACCATTTTATTTATCTATAATATAGTTGTATAATGCTCTACAGCGATGTGTCACGTTCAATTTCTGACAGACAATACATGATATTCAAGCAAAAAAACTATCTTTTGATATCTTCACATCTCACTTGGGAGTAAAAGGAAGTTTTGAGATTGACAGAAATTATTTTACTTTTATCAAGATTTATATTAATATCAGCTGATATGAAAAATATTGTGATAAGAATTTTTCCCATACTGCCTAGCTTTAGCATAACGTAACATAAGGTAATGTACAGTCTGGTAAAGTAACTCAACTTAACGTAACATTTTGTGACATAACTCAACATAAGACAATCTAACAGAATATAACATAAGTCAGGGTAATATAACATAACATAACTTAATGAAACAATGTAACACGGAAGTTTGGTGGAGAAAGAATGCTGCTATGAGGTTGCTTTTCTGGGGTTTGCCTGTGCCCCTTAGTTCCAGTAAAGGGAAATCTTAATGTTTTCGCTTTCCAAGACATTTTGCGTGGGAACAGTTTGGGGAAGGCCTTTTTATGTTCTGGCATGGCTGTGTTCCAGTGCACAAATGGTTGGATGAGTTTGGTGTGAAAGAACTTGACTGACCCACACAGAACCCTGACCTCAACCCCATCCAACACTTTTGGGATGAAACTAGAGTGGACATTGTGAGCCAGGCCCTCTTGTACTTTAGTGTCTGACCTCACAATGCTCTTCTGGATGAATGGGCAAAAATTCCCACAGGCACATTCCAAAATCTTGTAAAAAGCCTTCCCAGAAGCGAGGCAGCTGTTATTGCTGCAAAGTGGGGACTAACTCCATATTTATGGATTTAGAATGGGTTGGGATTAGCGTTGCATTTTAGCCACAGAAGAACTGTAAGACCAAAATTCATGTAAGATTTCCATCTGGGAATGTCAAATAGGTAAAAATTCTATATGAAGTGCTAAAAGTGAAGTTCAAACAAAGCTAAACCTAACCCTTAAAAGGTCACTGGTGACCTTGGGGATATTGAGCAGTTAAGGTCCTACATTAAAATCAATCACTGCATGATTGAGGGGACGTTCACGGTTTCTCAGTCAAATCCACGGCTGGTGATGGAGAAAATGACAAAGTCATGGCTTCACAATGGTCCAGAAACCAGTTTTTCCTGGTAGTTCTGTCCATCTTCCATCCACAGCCTGTGGTCATGACCTATACTCAGAGAATTTCAGACACAGACCCTCTGGCATTCTCACAAGACCGAGTGTTCCCAACAAAAAGTTATTCCAAGTGATTCCAGAACACAGAGGCCAAAGATTTCTGTGAACGCACACGGTTGCAAATCTATGAGGGTCGTTTACCTTTGCCTCTAGTAATTGTTCGGTCTCGTGCTATTTCATCAACTCACACTTCTTCAGCAACAATCCTGCTGGCCTGTGTTCTCTACCCCACTGGGCATCATTCATTATTCAAACCAAATGGAATCCCTGAGCTTTATAGCCATGCAGCAGCTGAAGCAGCATATATGTCTGTCAGTGTTTTTGCATGCTGGTGTAAGCTCAGGATTATACATGTTCTGATTCTGACTGAAAGAAAAGAAATATATGTCAAAATAATGTTAATGCTTCCATTGTGTCAATTTCTGCCTCGCTTGTGAGTAATTTGCCACAAAGTTTTATTTTCATTTTCCCACTTTAATGGAATATTAATGGGTATTCCAGGCGAAGATTTTGCCAGGAGGCGTACGACGCTGGCTGCTCAACATGTGAATTAGAAGAGCATTAGTCCTCTTGTTTGTTGTGAGCTGGCGCCCCTTCACACTCCTTCAGCAGTCAGATCACGTTTCCATTTGCAGCCACTGTAGGTTTACACCCACACATTTAAATCTGAGCTGAGCACGCTACAGTATATCTGCTGCTCTGTTGATAACACATTATTGTGCGTACAGTCACACCAGCATTTAAAGTGGCGAAATTCGGCGGCAATATCTTAATTGGAATAGATGTGCTCACTGGGATGAATTTAAAAAGAAAAAAAAAGAGCGATGTTTTGCATCGTTAAACTTTGTGAACACTGACAGTGTGGAGCTTAAAACCCCAAAGCCACAATAATCTGTCCCACTGACGCAACTTCTTGTCAGAGGTGCCACAGAAGGTGGCGATTAACAAAGAGAGCCGTTCAAAGCTACTGGAGGAGGTACGCCACTCATCAAGTAGAAAGAAAACGTGCCAGATGTGATGTGTTTTAGCACTTAACTTTGTCCCTTTAACTAATAACAAGCTATCTTGAAAATTAAGGGAAGAGTCAAAGAGAGTTTCTTACTGTATACCCTTGCACCGTGCAGCTGATTTAACCTCACATCTCTGAGTTTGTAAGTTTGAGGCAAGAGTTGATGGTGTGAATGCATGATTTTAAGTAGCTGTGTGAAACAGCTGAATTGAAGCAAGACCTGGGAGTGGGGCTCTGGAGCGAGTGTCTCGTAGGCGGACAGGCAAAGTCTGAATAAATGACATGGATCTGCTGCCCTATGGACCCACCACCCGCAGGGATATGCATTGGGGTTGGGTGTTGCATGAGTTGCATGAGTTCTTGCAGCACACGACTGACACTGATCCTTACTGAACGTCAGTGTCGTGACTGCTTCCTGTTCCTCCAGTTCAGGTTGACAGGAGGCTGGAGTCTGTCATTGGGTGAAAGGCAGGGTATGTCTTGGAGAGGTGGCCAATCACAGGGCTAACACAGAGAGACAGCCATTCGTGCTCACATTCAGGCTTGCAATCGATATATAATCATCCATTAAGTTAACATGCATGTCTTTGGACTATGTTAACAAACTGAGGTACCTGGGAGAGAACCCGGGAGAGAGAACATGCGAACTCCACACAGAAAGGCCCCAGTTAGCCAGCGGGTTCGAGCCAGTAACCTTCTTGCTGTGAGGTGACGGTGTTAACCACTGCACCACTGTGCCACCACCAAGAGTGGAGTTTTATTGGACTCAGCATGGGAAACCTGACCCCGCCTGAACATGGAAAAGCTTGACCGATAGCTAGTGGTGGTCATGTGTGGACATTCTTGGTGGAGTTGTTTGTCTTTACTGAATGGCAGATGGACCGTTGTAATCGTACTTTTCTGCTCTTGCTGGGCAATTAAAGTACTTTTACACTATAAGCCACATTCAGCCAGTCCCACACACAGACAGCGCATTTCCTTCTATACCTTAAAGAACTAGTGTGTGTTATTTAGTGTCATATAGTGGTAAGAACGCAGATTGCAAGAATCGAATACCTGGCTCTTTCCAAACCAATGACTGTAGAAAACATGGACAAACTGACAGCTCTTCAAAAGTGAAACCAAAACATCTCTGTCGCCCCCTGCTGTCTGGCTGCAGTTTAGGTCGTAAGTCCCACCCCCCCCATGTTAGTGGATGGGACAAGGCCCTGCAGCTGTATGCTTGTATGCTCCCCAAGGGGTCGCCACAGCAGATTAATCGACATTGGTAATTTGGCAGAGGTTCCTGGCACTCTATGGTGAGAGGGGCTTGTGTCCCCATTTGGAATTAAACCAGGGACCATTTGGGGAATGCTTAAACCACTACACTACAGGAACACAGTGCATGGGATGAGGTCAAACTAAAACGATAAAGATCTCCTCCTACACATTTTTCCCAAAGATGGTTTGTGCCATTTTAGGTAGTTCTTATCAAGGGTCACCTTTTCTCATATGTTTGTTTTTAATTACTAATTTGATGCTGTAAAATCAGGGTGTAACCTCATGACTGGCAGCTCTGACTGCAGATCTGACGTATTTCTGTTTCTGGGGTGTGTTTTACATCACATCCCAGCGGGTGTGTAACCTGGAGTTAGATATGGCGACTCCGCCCCAGATCACTACTGCGCAGACTCTGGCTCCATAATTGCAAAGTGGCAGCTCTCGTAAATGCAAAATTATGGCTCCGTTTTTGTATTTTTTTTTTTTTTTCAATGCAACAATCCCACTGCTTATTATTTCAGTTTCTATACTGCAAAAGTACAGAGAGGACAAAGCTGTTTGTCCATTCTGAGCTACGGTAGAAAAATGGTGAAGCAACATGGTAACTCCTGTGGAAAGAGGCCCGCTAATATGGTAGGTTATGACCACCTGCCTTATATTGTGTTGGTCCCCCTTTTGCTGCCAGAACAGCCCTGACCCATCGAGGCATGGGCTCCACTGGTTCACCACCGTTCCTTCCTTGGACCACTTTAGACAGATACTGACCACAGCAGACTGGGAACACCCCCACAAGAGCTGCAGGTTTGGACACGCTCTGACCCAGCCCTGGCCTGCCCAAATCCTCACGCTTGTCCATTTTTCCTGCTTCTAACACATCAACTCTGAGGACAAAGTGTTCATTTGTTGCCTAATATATCCCACCCACTAACAGGTGCCATGATGGAGAGAGATTCCGTGTTATTCACTTCACCTCTCAGTGGTCATAATGTTATGCCTGATCGGGGTAAATATCTTTTCATTAGTGAACAAAAACACAACAGTTATTATCCCAGAGCGATTTTACACTCTGAAAAGCATAAATATGTTTGCGAGACTAAATTTCAGATCACCTTAATTGTTACAGAGTGATCACAGAGTGAAGGTTCAGATTACATTTTTCAAAATGCTTAAAAAATAATTATTAACTCTAAAATATAGCAGGCATACGATAGAACATTAAAACTTTTATACTTCTATTTCTGAGCAAGTGCATGTTTTCTTTTTCTATAGCATAATAAAATAAATAAAAAAACAACATATGATATCAATCTGTTTAAATTCTACAGTGTTATTGGATTTAAAGGGTACAGAGATCATAAATACATCTTATATTAAAATGAGTTTTCTTGATGAATCTTTCAGCTTTTTGCAAGGTTTGTTTATAATAATACCTGAAAATCCCTGCAAAAAAACGTAAATATAATATTTGAATGGTGATGAACACAATAGAGACTGCGCCTTCTTCAACATGCAAATACAGTAGCTGCTAAAACCTTCGTTCGTTCCATCCACCATGGCAGCTTTTATTAATTTAAACTGAAATCAACAGTGTGAATTACAGTGCGACAGAATTTTCTTTTAAATTGCAGCTGGCTCAGTTTCCATACGGCAAACAGAAAGAGATAACCAAAGAATCCCGCGGCGCGACTGAGCCGTCTGCCTCAGCAGGCTGGGGGACAACTTGCAAACAAATGGTCATTATCTTTGTATGCCCAAAAGTGGTTCAGCAGGAATGAAAGCCTATGCGCTGAAGAGAAAGAAACAACAGGACAGGAGGAAGCGCGACAAAAATCTTGAAAGGAGATGCTGATTTGCACAGACAAACAGCCAGCACAGTGAGCTTACAGTAAACAAAGCCTGAAGGCACACAGGAGCCCAGACATCTGCTCTTAATACAGGATTGGGCACTAAAATAATAATTCCTCAGACACTCAGAGAGTGGCTCTGCATAATCGTGACAACTGAAGTTACCACATCCAACACAAAATAGACGCACTTATCCAGATTTTACCACAAGGTTTCCAAATGTGGCACTTATTGACAGGGTTCCATTTGCCTGTTTTAGTCGTCTTGAAGGTGTGAGCTTTTTTTTCCCCCTGTTTTTTCACTTGTGGGTGCATCCGGCAGAAGCCACATGGTCTGTTTGCCATTCAGTGAAGCATGACTTCCACATGTGCTTGTGCTACTGCGACCCGCATTAAAGTGTGTATGCTCCTGTTCAGATGAATTGGAACTACCACAGAAAGATAATGAAAGGTCAAAATCTCCCACCTGATCATCACAGATTTGCCTAAAAAAATTCCAGAATCACACTTCTCTACCTGACGGTCTGATGGGCAAGTCAGGAGAACATTACCTGCCTGACTGCACTGTGCCAACTGAGAAGTTTGGTGGTGGAAGGATAGCGCTGTGAGGTTGGCCTGGGCCCCTTAGTTCTAGCGAAGGGAACTCTTAATGCTTCAGCTTACCAAGACATCTTGGACAATTCTTGCTTCCGACTTTGTGCGAAGAGTTTGGGGAAGGCTCTTTAGTGTTCCAGCATGACCGAGCTGTGTGTGTGTGTGTGTGTGTGCATGAAGCGAGGTCTCAGGCATGGATGGATGAGTTCAGGGGGGCAGGCAATTGCTTATGGATACTCCATATTGATCCCTATGGATTTAGAATAGGATTTCATAAAAGATCCTAAATGGTTTCGTCAATTTATTGTCCTTATATTTCTTAATTGGAATTATTAAATTTTTTTAGTACCTAATGTCATTAATTTACTTAAAAATAAGGGAAAACTACTTGAACTAGGGTTAACATCTAATGCTATGGCTATGACTACAAATATAGTCTTCCAGGAGTGTGACTAAAGTTAAACCAGAACAATGAATGTTTGAAGTCCCTCATTTGTTGCGTGTCCGATCGCTCACAGCAGATTTGGAGGCCTGTAGAAACTACAATTCTGCAGGCAGAGCCCATTTTGTTTACAGCGTCTCATATCTTCTTCTTCTTCTTCTTCTTCTTTTTCTTCCAGCTGCTCCCATTAGGGGTCGCCACAGCGGGGTCATGTAATATGAATCCGCATTTGGATTTGGTGTTTACAGCTTCTCATATACAAGCCACATAACCTTCTTTAAAACGGTCTGAATCAGGTGAATGCTTTCACAGATATTAAGGCTGGAATATGAAAAATAAACAACACTTTCTTTTTTTCAAAATCAACGTGCTGTTTCCCAGGTACGGCACCATGTGCCAAATCCAAATTAACGTTTCTGTGAACGTTAAAGCCAGATTTTGTGGTAGTGTTCTCTGTATCATTTTCCCCAAATGAATCTGTGTGGTCCCCCCGTAGTGTAGTGGCTTACGCATTCAACACCACCATGCAGGTTTGCGTCCCAGAGTAAAACCTCTGCGGTCTAATCTGCTGTGGTGACCCCTTGGGGAGAATACAAGGGAGCAGCCAAAGGTACATTTTTCTTGCTTATGTATGGGAGCCAGTGTCCTTCATTGATTGATTCATTGTCCAAGCACATGATTAGTTACAGAGACATTTATTAAAGTGTTTCCAGGATATGATGTTTGACCAACAATCGTCTCATCAACGATGCTCAGTCACTCAGTTATTGTGAGAAGCTATCATTACTACATCAACAGCATGTCTTTCAGTTGAAGAAATCACAAGACAATACCAAAGCAAGCGAATGCAGGACTTCTGTTACCTGGACAGCTTGTGTCCTCAATTCTACTTAAGCCCGTCTTCAATAGCAGAGTGTCACTGAAGGTCACTTGGCGTTCTTGTATCTCTCAGCGTTTTTAGCTCATCTGGCCTAAAGTTCGATGAGCTCAGGCTATGGCAAGGTGACCGTCATCCGTCCATCTGCTCATCTGTACAGCAGTTCATAAGAATCATTACTCGTCCTAGATTATTGGCCAGAGTTTAGTAAAACGTGTGCATGATGATTACCTAATGGGTCTTAATCCAAATATTACTCAAGATAGGGATCAAGGTCATATTTGTCATTTTTATGGGCGGTTTTACATTTTCCCGATAATCACTACTCTTAAGAATATCAGTTTTTTATTGTTCATTAAACGATTGTTTAGAGCTGGTCAGTAACATGGGCGTAGAATCAGGTGCTGGGGATGATTGGGCAATAATCTTGTTCTCCATCATGACGGTATGACTTTACACTTTTACGACATCCCACTGTTGCTATTCCTATCATCACGGTAGGTTTTAAACAGTTATCTCTTTTTATATTGTAGACCCACTGCTAATGGCACCGTGATAACTGGAATTATGGCTTTGCCAAACATGTTGCCACCATCTATTTGTGTGTGGTGTGCCTGGGTTGCCAGCAGTTTTGGGACCGAAAGACTAGCTTGAGGTTGAAGTTTCTCTCTTTGAGTTGATCCATTCTCTTACAGTCGATTTGAAAAATGATGTCAGAAGAAGAATTAGCAGGGAATGCATGTAAGGAAACACTAGTACTGAATGAGCCAATGAGAATCGTTGCAGCCGGCTGCGCCAACATGATGTGTAGTTATATTTCTAGGGAGGTGCATGTCAGGTTACGGCGTAGTGTTTCAGAAGAGTTTGCAGTTGTAATGTACCTACAGTACGGCAAAGCATAAATCCACTGTAAGAATTTTTAATACATGCAGTCTTGACGATTGCCTGTGGGTTCCATTAATCGACTGAATTTTATTTTTTTGAAGTATCGTGAACCTTACAGTTGATCATTTTTAGCTCATCTGGCCCAAAAAAATGAGCTAATACCAAGTCGTCCATCTGTCTACAGTTCACAAAAATACATACTCCTCCTACAGTATTGGTCAGAATTTCATCAAACTTGGACATGATGATCACCTTATGGGTCTTCATCTAAAACTGTGGTCGATAACAAGGTCATATTTATCATTTTATGCGCACATTTCCATTTTCATAAGAATTGCTATTCTGAAGAGGAGGATTGCAACATTGTATTGAGTGTTCACGTGGGCTTTCTGCCATCTATAGATAAATACTGTCTTCAGGGTTATTTATTGCACAGTAATGCCTTCAGCTAGGTTAAGGCTGATAAGGATCAAGGCCGTGTCATAGACTGAGGTCCATCAGGTCCTGGGTAATGACCCGGTCAGCATAACTTCTCAAAAACTTGTAGGTTAATTTGCAACAACTCTTTCTATTTCTGTATTTGCTATTCCAATCATGCTGGCACATTTTCTGTGGTTCTCCTCTTTTACATGGTAGACCTTTCGCTAGTTGAACTTTGATAGCTTTGAAATATCACTTTGTCACACGTTAGATGCCACTATAATCCTGTTAGATGGTAATCATGATGAACTTATTGGTCAGGATCACAAAGAGAGTGGCCCTATTGATTGACGCCCCATCATATTAACATCAGTGATACGATATGTATTTTCATGCTTTTTATGGCCGTGGTTATTACTGAGTCATAATCACTTTCATTTGGTGGTGAACAAGAATAATTTATTCTGGATGTGACTGTTTGTGAGCCTCCTTGACTTTTCAGTGTATTTTAATTCTCATTAGTTTGTGTGCTACAGCCAAATAACGACAAGAATGCGTATCGCTTTCTTTCTGTGCTTTACACATAACAGTAACCCGGGAATTCTGAGAGAATTCCCGGGTTACTGTGTTCCCCTGCACAATCTTTAGCAGTTCTCAGTTTCTTTACTTCAACTCCAATAGTCCTAGCAAATGCTGGTGAAGAAGAAAAAAGAACAGCATGGCGGATTGTGTTTAATCTTTTAAATTAAAAGTTCAAATGGAGAAACAAGATATTGTTAAAGTTTGCATATTTTGGCTTTTGTGTAAGGGTGTGAAGGCATCAGAGGAAAGACTTACTACAGGATTTTAGTCACATCCTAAAGAAATAAGAAGCACTGCAGACAGTTAGATGTAAAACTCCAGTGACAATGAGCAGAATTATCAGAATGGCTTCTAAACACTTGACAAGAGTCATATTTTGTAGGGCCATTTTATGCAGCAATTACAGCTGCGAGTCTCTTAGGGTATGTCTCCATGAGCTTGGCACATCTACTGTAACAAGTGGGATTTTTGCCCATTCTTCAAAGCAAAACTGCTCTAGCTTCTTCAAGCTGGAACCTGTCCGACTTGCATGCACTAGCTCATTTCCACACGTTTCCCCTCAAACCACTCAAGTGTTGCTTTAGCAGCATGTTTAGGGTCATTGTCCTGCTGGAAGGTGAACCTCTGTCCCAGTCTCAAATCCTTGGAAGACTAGACTAGCTTTTCGTCTAGAATTTCCCTGTATTTAGCAACATCCATCATTCCTTCAGTTCTGACCAGTTTCCCAGTCCTATCCCCACAGCATGATGCTGCCACCGCCATGCTTCAGGAGAGGATGGTGTTCTCAGGGTGATGAGAGGTGTTGGGTTGATGCCAGATAGAGTTTTCCTTAATGGCCAAAAAGTTCAGTTTTAATCTCACCTGACCAGAGGACCTTCTTCCACATGTTTGGGGAGTCTCCCACATAGACAGGCTTTCTTGTTTTTTTTTTCTGTAAGCCCTTTTATTCTGGCCACTCTTCCATAAAGCCCAGCTGTGTGGAGTGTCCAGCTTATAGAGGTCCTATGTACGGATACAGCAGTCTCTGCTGTGGAGCTTTCCAGCTCCTTCATGGTGACCTTTGGTCTCGTTGTTGCCTCTCTGATTAATGCCCTTCTTGCTCGGTCTGTGAGTTTTAGTGGACGGCCCTCTCTAGGCAGGTTTGTTGTTGTGACATATTCTTTCCATTTAATGCTGATGGATTTAATGTTGCTCTGTGGGATTTTCAACATATCAGATCTTTTTATAAACCATCCCTGATTTGTTCTTCTCCACAACTTGGTCTCCATGGTGCAGCTTGCTTGGTGGAGCCTTTTGATTAGTAGTTTTTCAGACTCTGGAGCCTTTCAGAACAGGTTTGTATATACTTAGATCATGTGACACTTTGACTACACACAGGTGGACCTTATTTACCTAATTATGTGACTTCTGAAAGTAACTGATATCGCCAAATCTTATTTAGTTCAGGGGCATCACAGCAAAAGATGTGGAAACGTATCCACCATTTTTTAGTTTTTATTTATTAGATATTTATTTGATTACCTATTAATTTCACTGCAACAATTTGGACTATTTTGTGTAAAATTTTATTCATTCATTCATTCATCGTCTTCTGCTTATCCAGTTCAGGGTTGCAGGAGGCGCTGGAGCCTTTCCAAGCTATCATAGAGTGAAAGACGGTACACCCTGGACACAGAGAGACACACACAACCATTCACACTTAGATAGATAGATAGATAGATAGATAGATAGATAGATAGATAGATAGATAGATAGATAGATAGATAGATAGATAGATAGATAGATAGATAGCTTTATTAACTTTATTGATCCCTCAGGAGGTTCCCTTGGGAAATTAAAAACTCTAGCAACACTGTAGCACCATTAAAAAAAAACACCATTATATATAAATTATATAAATTCCACATTGTATCCAACTTATGGTCTGTTTAGAATCACCAGTTGGCCTAACCCGTTTGCATGTCTTTGGACTCTGGGAGGAAGCCAGAGCTCACGGAGAGAACCCATACAAACACAGAAGGGCCTAGGCTGGCACGCTGTTGGATTCGCACCCGGACCCTCTTGCTGGGAGGTGACAGCGCTAACCACCATGCCCCTGTGCTGCCTATTATGTGCAAAATTTGTGCGTAAGAAATTTGATTATACACACAAGAAAGGAAAAAACGCCAAGGGCGGGTGAAAACTAAAGTCACTGTATTTTAAACACAGTGGAAGCTGTGGAAGCTGTCAGTGATAGAAACATCAAAGTCCTGTAGTTTTAGTAGACGTACAGCACGATTCCAAAACTTTCTAACTCTTTCCCTTGATATTTTCTCCTGTGTGCATCACACATCAAAATAAGACTTGACCAGATTTAAAGCTCTTAGTTATTACCCTCTTCTCCTCCAATCACTCATCCTAATATCTCCATTTCCTCTCATTCGCTCCCAATTATCCACATTAGCTTCTCCGCATTTTTTGGCTTCTTTTCATATTTCCCCCCACCCCCCGGTAACACCAGAGTTTGGTCTCGCTCTGAAGCCGAGGGTCTGTCTTGCTGCCTTTCCTCCGCTGTTCTCCTTATCAGCTTTAATCAGTCATTGTTGTCTGAGAGGCAGGGGGAACCTCAGAAGTCAGCCAGCCTGTTCATTAAAACCATTAACATTTTTCATTCATGATTATCCCTTTGAAAAACAACAGCTCTCCATCGCTGTGTGCGTCTGAGCGAGCGTGTGGTGGGTGGAGAGAGAATGCCTTTGGGAAGCAGCGATGCCAAAACTGTTACACGTACATTGATTAAGCGAATATCCACACAGATTAACAAGTCAGACATCAACGAGCATTTCCACCATACAGGCAGGCTCCACAGCAGCTACAGCGAGAAGTCAGCTGCCTCATGTCAAACAGCACCTCCTCTCTCTTTCTTCTTTTTTTCCCTTTCATTCTTTTCCCTCATTAAACACAGTGGGAAGGAAAGTATTGGCGTAAAAATCCCGGGTTTGATCAAAGTTGGCACTGAAGTGTAATTCTGAGAATTTTTAATCATTTGTCAAAAAAAAAAAAAAAAAAAGAAAGAGGGGGAGGAAGG
>VUQH01029136.1:3579-16910 GCA_015106775.1 Etroplus canarensis | reverse complement strand
AGGTCGCCAGCCAATCGCAGAGCCAACACAGAGAGACAAACAACCATTCACACACATGGTCAATTTAGAATTGCCAATTAACCTAACCCCCTTTGCATGTCTTTGGACTGTGGAAGGAAGCAGGAGGACCCGGAGAGAACCCACACAAGCACGGGGAAAACATGCAAACTCCACACAGAAGGGCCTAAGGTAGCCGGCTGTTGGATTTGAACCTGGACCCTCTTGCTGTGAGGCAGCAGTGCTAACCACTGTGCAACCATGCTGCCTCCTGTGATAAATAATCCATAATAATTATGCCTATTGTCCATGCGCAGTGTAGTGGTTTGTGCATTCCCCTTACAAGCAAAAGGTCCCTGGTTCGATTCCAGGTGGGGACACAAGCCCCTCTCACCATGGAGGGTTGAGTCAGGAAGGGCATCCGACATAAAACCTCTGCCACACCAATTACCAATGCAGATTACTCCGCTGTGGTGAACCCTTGGTGGAGAATACAAGGAAGCAGCTGAAAGGGTCCATGTGCATAAAGTCAACCAGTTAAGCCTACACAAATTATTGTCATTATCAGTTAATATCAGTAAAATCACTAATTTTCCAGGTGCAGCTACAGTAGATGCAGGCTCATGTTCATTTTGGTGCAGTTCTTTACTTCTCATGATTCCTCAGTAAACCATAATGAATAATTAGGATTCGCCATCTGAAGTGAGCTTGGTTTGAAGGAAGAATGTTTAAGACTAAAGTCGAATGAAATAACTCATTCTTTTTTCATCCCACAGCTTCACATTGTGCTTCTTTGCCAAAGTTAGCATGCAGTTCCTCTAATGTCCACTTGAGGCTTGCTCCAAAAATGAGTCAGTCTCCACAGACTCCAATGTTAACCTGTCCAACTTTACAGCAGAAATAAGCATGTTACCAAAAAAGTCTCTATGGATACTTTTCATATATGGACAGGTGTCATATATGATTTCATATATCATGATTATATTTATTTGGCATTTGTTGAGATACATTTTTTGGTAGTGGTGGTGGTGTGTGTATGTAGTGCAGGTGTGTGTGTGTGTGTGTGTGTGTGTGTGTGTGTGTGTGTGTGTGTGTGTGCGCGCGCGCGCGCGTATGTGGTGCAGGTGGGGTGGGGTCTTGCTGTTGAGGTTAGGCATTCATTTTTTTGGGAATAAATTATTACTAAATTAAAGTAACTATTAAACTAACTGTTAGTTTTTGGCTCTTTGTTACTGGTAATTTTGTTAGCGTTTGTTTCCCATGTGTGTCTCATCTGGTCTGATCAGCCAGTATTTAAATTCCCCTTTGTCTTTCATTTGTTTGGTCAGCTTTGATTCTATTGAAGAACTTAGTTTGTGTTGTTACTTTGTATTACTATGTTGCATTACAGTTTGAATGCAGTTCTGTTTATTTGACCTCTTTTAAGGGCCCATAACTATCATTTGACGTCATTTTAATTTTGGATTTTTTGTTTAAAATAAAACCAACTTTTATAATAATCATCATCATCAGAATCAGAATCATAATACTGTGTTCTCTTGCTTAACCATCTGGGTCCCTCACACCTCCCCATAGAGGAAATTCAGAAATACCTTAAATCTAAATTAATGATTAAATGTTAATGATTTGAACTTCACCATTTCCATTCCCATGACTATTTGCACTTGCCAAAGGAAAAATCCTGTATTATACTAAAAATGTACAGTAGCCTGGAGTTACTTTTTTCCTCAAAGGCATCAACACTTACACTTGTATTTACTTAGATTGGTGCTTTACTCTTCAAAGCTCCCTGCATTCTAACAACAACAAATTGTTTTTACATCATGTTATTGCCTTATTATTACCTTTTCTAAATACTTCTTCCACCACCTACGGGCAGAAGCAACAGCAGTCCAGTGTGTACAGTCTGATGCCATGCACAGTTTAAAGAGTGCCTTGTTGTGTCTGCACTGTGGTACAGTTTCTCCCAAGATTAGTTCCACTCAGTGTAAACACAGACATGGTGGGTGAACCAGATGTTTTCACTTCAGCCCCAGAGGTGCAACTTTAACCCTTCCATAGCTAACTGCCAGGCTGCTCACATTTTCAAAACAGCTGCTTAAAACAACTCCAGTTGTCATTAAAGGTTTTATGGCACAAATGGCTGGTTTTGTGGGCTCCTCGAAGCCTGCAGTAAAATAAGTAAATATAGAAACATCTCATAGGCTGAAAAGAAGGCTTTAAAAAGTGGAGTTGTTGTGAAGGGAAAGGATGATTTGATTAAATGAATGTGCCCTGTTCTTGTTGTTTTCTTTGGTTGGAAATACAGCAGCAAAGCTGTGTGTGAGACAAAGAAATTGTTTTGAGACAGGCAGCCACAGAGCTACAGTCACCTCTGCTGCCAGGGTGGTTAGCGGTTGCATGGCCGTGTCCTGTCTGAGCTGTGTGAGGTGAAGATGTGATAATCCAAACCTGAAGTTAGAGGTCTGAAGGCAGGATTTATAGGGCTGTTTATATGCTCTGTTTGAGTCAACCACAGATGTCTGCTGCTTCCTCTGCTTTTGGGATGCACTTCGGAGAGGTGTGTGAGGAGACAGAGAAAGAGCCGGGCGCAGCACAGACTCATGTACAGCCAGACAGAAAAGCAGGCACACAAAAACTTACACACACACACAAACAAAATCCAGTATGAACCAGTACTGCAACCCTCACAACCTTTAGAGTGGTGGCTGGTGTGGTTTAGAAAACTGCAGGGTTTGCTGCAGTCTAGAGGCTGCATGGGTGTCAGCGGATGATGCCCTCTATCACCATGGAGTTATTCTATTAATATTGTATCTGAGGAGGAGGAGTTCACAGTAACCTGGTTTTCAGAGGCAACAGATAAGAAATATATAGCTTATTAGTTTCATTTTTGTCCCTTATAGCCATTCATTTTGCATAATTTTTGTGTAAAAGTCAGGAAAGCCACTGAGAGGTAAAAGTATGCCACCATGCCTTAGTTTAGAGGAAGGTCCTCACTTTTTCCCTGGCAGGCCTTCTCTGCAGCAATTGAGAGTTATGTAACTCCTTATCTCTCACATTCAGGTCTAGACTGGCCAGCTTACACCCATTTTAAAATGAACTAGGTACCTCTTGAAGAATGAACACCATCTCAAAACAATATCTTGGCATCAAAGTTAAAAATATCATGAAGTTGACCCATTTGAGGACTTTATTACACAGAACTGATTCAGAGCAAGTAACACTGATATCTCTGCCTGTAACGTTGCACACAATGTGAAACTTCCTGCCTCAGAAAGTTTGGTCCGGGTGGCATGAAGCATAATGGTGTTTATCCTGCATGAAAGTACTGGAAATTCCCAAGATACATAGAATTGTAATAAGATCTCCCACTCACTACCTCTCTCTCTCTCTGACCCCTCAGTGCAAATTTTCACTGTCTGTGCTGCTGATGCTGCTTTCTGGGTCCAGACAAACTAATAAAAGCTGCTTTGTACCCTGTGAATAATACACCACATGCTCTCAGACCTTCATGCATGCTTGTCATCTAATATCAACATTTAATGTTCTACAATAGCACATTGAGCGGTTTGGAAACTATGACTGCTTAGATCTAAAAATATAATTTAGTTTGTTTTAAAAGGCAGGTTAGTTTAATATGAGAATAAACAGTTAATCTTATACAATTACTCTTTTTTACCAAAAGGAACATTTTAAAAAGAATCTTTTACACTGTAACAACAGCTTGGACCGTGATGCAGCACTTCTCAAATTTCTCTGACCTGCTTAATACCTCCATACATTACACACAGTATACACGTTTAGTTGTATTACATAATGTGTGGAGTGAGAGAGAACTGAAACTCCCTCAAAGGGGCCTGAGGTGACACACCCGTGACTTAGTTAGTTCTTCTGTTGAATTAGATTTCATCAGCTACAATAAAAGTGTACTGCTGTACAGATACACTTGCACATTTTCAAAGTCCTATTTAATCATTATGGCACTAGCTGGCAATGATTCATTTCAGTTGTTTTTATCCTACATTTTTTAAAATACATATATTTGTTTAGCTCACACAGATTACACAGAACCTCTTTCAAAATGTGTTTTAAAATTTTTCATTAAAAAAATGTTCATCAGTGTCAGACAAGTCTATACATGGCTATGTCATTTCTACTATAATTTTTCCTTTTAATTTTCATTAAAAGAATACATTTAAAATCTTTAAACATATCAAATTTGGTTCTATATTTAGGAGGCAGTCAAAACTAGAAAAATGCCAGACTAAGGTGCTGTGCTAGTTTAAACTAAGTTATGGGTTTTTGTGTTGTAGTTTAAATGTATTCATGACACTTCTATCAAATTTCATGAAATACTTTTTATAAATAAGGGGTAAAACACTTGTTTCAAACTATAGGATTACAGAAAGCTGCTTTAAAAACGCTTCCAGTATCCAAAAACTCTGGATAGCCCAAATACTCAGTGTATAAATCGTAAGGTTTGTGTAGGATATGCAAAATGATACACAAAATTGCATTAGTCTGTCTGTACTTGATATGTACAGTGTAATTCTGCATTTTCCTAAATGTGTTAACTTATTCCAGTGTAATCTGTGTTTTCAATCATTAATTCACGTGATCTGCATTACGCAAAGCTTTAAAGTTACATAACTTAGTCTGTTTGGAACATTTCCAGAGGAGTCTAAATTTGTGTGAATTTAGATAAGTGTTGTACTCAAAAGCTGAGGTCACAAGGTTTGACCTTGTGAGTTCTCATATCAGTTACACCAACTGTTGCCTGGGAGCAAGATAGTGAAGGCCGGCTGCTAAATGTGCCCAACTACGCAGGTACCCAATGTGCCTGGTGTTGTAGAGTTAACTATATCATGACAAAAATTTGTAGTTTTAGACTTCATAATTTAAAGTTCCAGTTTGCAACAGCTGAGAGAGGGCGTCTTTTTAAAAAAAAAAAAAAGTAATCAGTACACAGTTGGCAGGAGGATCATTTATTGACATACACAATGGAGTGCAACCATCCTGTGAACATATCCATCAGCTCTCTTTGGAGTGTATTCTGTATCAAAGCAATAAATATGGAAGATATAAAATTATGCCAGCATTTTATGCTGCAAGTTAAACATTTACAAAAAAACAAAAAAAAAAAAACCCCAAAACATAGCAGCCAGATAAATGAGCTGCCAGGTAAAAACTTAAGGCAAGGCGGTCTTCAGCTTGCAGATTGAGTATATGATCCTTCAGCCAATCACATGATCTGCAATACAAAAAAAGACATCTGTAGCAGAAGCGTGCAAAAAAGAGATTTTGTAATAGATGAATCAGATTATTTTATTACCTTTGTTAGTGAGACTTCTGGATGTTATTCAGGATGTCACCATAGACAAAGTTAAAGAGTTGCTCCTTTGACTTGGTTCCATCCAGCTGCACTGTAAGATTATACACATTTAATTATTAAGGTCAACTTCCATTTGACAATGCAGTAGCCATACAAAATAAAACAATTACAAAAAAAAAGTCCACTTACCGACATCAACATCTGATGCCTCCATGATCTTCTTGTGTTTCAGATACATGGGCCAGACGTGGCCATCAAAGAGGCCGGGGGGATCTGGCACCACGTAGTTCCTAGAGCTGCAGAATAATACAGTTAAAGAAAACCCCAAGAGAGCAGTTTGGACTACAAAAAGTAAAGGACAATGCTGGAACACTTACCACCTCCTCTTTTTGCATTCTTCGTATGGGATGGACATAAAGTAGCGCCGATTGAGCACGTCGATCAAAGGCCTACGTACGTAGAGACGAAAGTCATTTCTCTTACAGTAAGAGAGAGGGTGAAAAACCCACTTAACTCACATGTAGTTGAGTACAAATTCTTACTTGTAGGTGTAAAGCAAAAAGCCTTCCACAATAAGGATGTGAGTCTCCTCCTCCTCCTTGCGGTCAGACTTCAGGACGATCTCAGAATCCAAGGTGTTATTAACGCCATGAGACTTCTCAAACTTCACCGGGTTCTCCAGCCATGCGTAGATGGTACTCATCATGGCATCCATGTCCAGAGCAGAGATGACTGAAGTAAAAAAGCGGCAGAAAGGGAGGAGAAAAAAAGGAAGCGTACGGGAAATTGCAAAGAACAAGTAAGAAACGCATGGTTACAATCCAACTTTTGTCTATATTGCATGCACATTAGAAATGAAACGTGATGTTAAGGTTGGACCACACACAGACACCCACACACAAACCCTTTCATAAAAACCCAGGCTTACCATCATACTGCTTAAAGCCATCTTCACCAACTTCAATCTGATCTTGGGGCTGAAACATACATTGATAAGATGTACCCAGGTACATTCCACTAGAGCTACACTCTGCTATATGGAAGGGTCTGCCAGTGTTTTACACACTACATCGCACTGTAGTAACGCAAGCAGCAACTTGTGTCACACAGAGCAGTCCCTTTGGTTAACTATATCCAAAATTCAAAGTAATATGTGGACGCAGCTCACCTTGAAGAAGTCATCCTGATGTACCACACAGCAGTTGGGCAGGTTCTTGATCAACCTGTTGGTGAGGGTGGTTTTCCCTCCATTGGTTACGCTGTGTGGATAGATGAGAATTAATGAATGAAAAGTGGGTAATGCGAAACTACTGCACGGCTTTTAAATCATGTATGGACATATTTTAATGGATTTAACAGGTTAATGTCGACATATTTTATATTTATTTTTTTTTTTACAAAGGGTGGGTCTATTACATGCTTGTAATCGTTAGCGACTATTTATTAACCACCCCATTGTTGGTTTAAGCGTGTACAGAACCCACTGCACGAACACTGACACGGTAATATGTTGCATTTCGACAGTAAAAACGCGAACGCGGATGTCCTGAGTGCCCTGTCCACGTGTGCCGGCCTTTCGGGGCCTTGAAGCTTGGTTAGCTTAGCCTAGCTTAGCTCATTTCATCACGTCCAACTCACCCGCCGATGCCGATGATGTACTTCATGTTTCCTTATATCGTCGAGAGTTCAAAACGTCAATAAAACCGGGTCAGGAGCACAGTGATCAGACGGGAAGAAAGCTTAAAGAGAGAAGGCTGCAGCAGGAAACGTCAACTACTTGATTCCTCCATGGCACTTCAGTTGGGTGAGTAAGGTAAGAGCGGAGACGGGCTGTCACTCGCACACGGTCTTCCACCAAGAGAGGACTTCGCTTCTCAATCGCTTCTACACATACTGTGGAGAGCGACGCGATTGGGTATTTAAACACCTCGGGCTGCCTGGAGCTCTCAGCGCGGCCAATCAGAAGCGAGTCTTGCCGCAGCCTCGCCCCGCCCCCTTGTCTCCCCGCTGTAACGTGATGTAACTATTTTTTAACTTTTAAGCAATAAAAAACAAAGACTAAATGCATACACGGTGTACTGTAGTTAATCATGTTTTCAGTTCTTCTATTCTTAACTGCACTCAATTTTAAAGTGTTGGAGTTTTAAAGCTGCTCGATCTATTAGACTATAATAATATCAGGAGAGAAAACATATTCAAACAGCCCATATTACCTAAAATAATGTCAATTATTGCTTGTGCTTTTAAGTAATGATTTTTAAAGGGGCAGCTCGCCCCATTAAAGCTATTACTGTTTACCCCAGTTATTATAGTTTTGAATTTTCTTTCTAATTATTTTTCTATGTAGTATCAATATGTCACTTAACTTTGCCATTCAGCATTAGTTTAATTAACTCTGAATGTACCTTCAGCTGCTCCCTTGTATTTCCCCTAAGGGTTGCCACAGCAGATTAATCCGCATTGGTGATTTGGTAGAGGTTTTATGCTGGATGCCCTTCCTGATGCAACCCTCCATGGTGAGAGGGGCTTGTGTTCCCACCTGGAATTGAACCAGAGACCTTTTGCTTGTGAGGCGAATGTGTAAACCACTACACTATGGGGACACTTAGTTTATTCACTCTAATAACCATAAAGTTTACATCGTGTATCCACTCTTTTTGAGTATAGTGACATGGTTGGCAGGTGTAGTTCAGTAGAAAGAAAATAGTTCCTACACAAAACTGCTCAAGTGGAGCTTTTTTAAGTAACCATTGGAAATATAAAGGCTGTCCGATACATACCAAATTTGGTACACAGTAGTGCAGAGGCTGCAAGAGTATACCTGCAAACTTTTTGGGGCTGTTATGGCTCAGGAGATAGAGTGGGTCATCCTCCAACTAGAAGGCCCGCAGGTCGATCCTCGGCCGCCCCAGCCCGCACACCAAAGCATCCCTGAGCAAGAAGCCGAACCCTGAATCCCCTTAGATGCATCCATCGGAGTGTAAATGTGTGTATGATCATTAAATGTGCTTAAAAGCATCGATTAAAGCGCTGTGTAAATAGGTGAATGAGGCTTGTTGTAAAAAGCACTGTGAGTGCTCAGAGTAGAAAAGCACTATGTAAGTACCAGCCCATCTGATCAGAACACTGTTTTTAGGAAATAGACATTAAAACATCTATATTTATTTTTTGGGTGAACTGTCCCTTTAACAAATTTTTACATAAGCAAGATCTCATTTGATCTCAGCATAATAAATGATATATTTTTGATACATAACACATGCAAACTAGTGGTGAAGATCAAATCTGATATCAGCTACAGGTTATGTGAATAGTTTCCACCAAATTCTTGAATTGCCATGGCATAATGAGTGTAATGAATTTCAAAATGTCACAGATTATTTGAGCAGATTCCCTTTCACTGAAGGAATAAAATCACCATAAAGACAGAAAACACTTAAACAAAAGCACCTCACTAATCAGTGTAGACATTGGTCCTTTGACTTAATGGGGCCAACAGACACACGACTTTAAACTGGCGCAAAATGCTCTTTCAGTTTATTCCACTCTCTGCTGAATTTCTTTGACACCCTAGTTACATTTTATAGTATAATCTTCATTCAACCACAGTTCACAACATGAACAATGTTTATATATCAACTATTATAACTTCTTTATACAGTCACATTGCTGTGGTGTTACTTTGACCAGCCTGCTGCTGACCTTTTTCTGTTTGTTTTGAAACCTCCCAACCAATTCCATGACAGTTTCCTGAGGTCGCACCAAAATATTGCCTACGCTGGGGTTTACACCCTCGAGAACCTCAACTATGAAGAGAAAGTCGCCAAGTGTGGAAATCATTTCAACTTGCATGATTTCTATTCATAGTTTGACACTGCTTCATTCTGCCAGGTTGGAGCCTGACAGTTTCTTGAATTTCTTAAAGCATTTAAGCATCTTATAGCATTTGCAGCATAAAAGCATTAAGATTGAGGTGCAATTTTCATCAGGCTCAAAGAGAGATAAATAAACACCTTCAGCCTGTCTGCATACTGACAATAGCTGCATTTGAAATAACAGAAATTCTCTCTGATTTGCACTGGAAACAACGTTTTTTTGTAAAGTCAAGACAACTAGAATATTGAGTAACATGCTGTACCTCTAGCTGTATGAAACGTTTCTGATACAATCAACTCTTTATCAAACACAATGGCAGCATATGGTGAAAGAAGTACTCATGTTGTTAGGTAAAAGTAGCATGATATAAATATAAAATGTATCATAAATCATACATAAAGTATAAAACCTAAAAAAAAATGTAGCTGACTCAAGTCTGATTGTGCATTACTATTATAGAATATTGGGTTATCATTCCAGAGATATAAGCAGACCGCTGTATAGTGTGGGCTAATAACAAGTCATCATAACCTGATAATTTTTTTAATGTAAAATGTTATTCTGCAAGATAAATAGCACTTGTGGCTGTGGAGGAAACAGAACATTTTCCCTGACACAAAAAAGACTAGAGCAAGTATGCATAGAGAGGAAATGCTGTTCCCTCTAACATGTCAGAACAAAATGAATGAATCATTACAAGTGTTTTGTGAAGAAATAATAAGAAACCTAACAGAACTTCTCATGCAAGGTAGAGTATTAAAAGTGTATATTCTAGACCTAACAAACCAAGAATTTGTGTACTTGGCAGCCCCATATTTCATCCATTTTTTTGACCACTTATTTTAATTTATATTCAACAGCATTTATACACATGGCTGTAAAGGTCCACTGCTTGTGTCTTTCCTATAAAGTACAGATGCAGCATTTTGCCAAACAAACAGTGCTCTGGTGAGCCATTGTTAACTGCTGCTGTGCACAAGAAACTTGCTCAAATCCACAGACAAATATAGTTTAGATCCTTGTGCACATCTGAAACTTTACAGACAAACCATTTTGTATAAAATGATCCACAACGAGACATCTTATTTCCATTTGATGGAAAATCCATTAAAAAACACAGTGTCTGTGTATTCCTGGCAGAGAAACTAGTTGCTAAATAAAAAATAAAAACAATAATAATGAAGTGGCACTCCATAAAGGCGTATCAATAAACACCATTTAATGAAGAGGATGAAGAATTAGCTGATATTTTCAGTGTGAACGATAAGATGAACACTGCTTAAGGAAAAATGAAAGAGGGAAACTGTGTGCTAATAAATGTAACTCATGCAAAGACTGTCATGCTCTTCAAACTGTGTGAAGGTCAAGGATCTGCTTCATTAGGTCCTTCTTATTTAACAGTATACTTACATTAAACTCATTGTTGCGTTAACCTTTGAAATGTCATTTCCTTACTGCTTATGCTGCTGTTTAGTCTGTCTGTACAACCTTTTAGATTAATTTATTCAAGAATTGAGATCCATCTTATTTAAATTCAAGAAATAGTCAAATGTCTTTTACGTGAAGATTCTTTAAATTTGCCTTTCTGACATGAACCGAACAAGACTTGAGCTGCTGACCCATTTGCAAAGCAAATATTGCACTGTCTGGCACTTGAATGCCTCATACACATGAGAGATATGTGAGGTCTGTGACTGTACACTGAATACTCCCTTTTCTTATCACTGTTGGAACATCATGTTTCATCTCAGATTTTCAGATGTCAAAGCTGTGCACACTCTGCATTCTTCACAATCATCTGTTTCCCTAAATATGATTTTCTGCATGACTTTTATTCATGCTGAATTCAGGAAATCCATGAAATCTATTATCCCACGGAGCTGCGTCATACAGATGGTGAATCATGTGAAATCAAGGCATGAATTTTGTTTTTTGAATGCTTTTTTCCGCCTGAAGATTGTATGGTTTTAATAGATACAGCATATTTCGTTCTTCTTTAAAATTCACACAGAACATATGACTGCCATCTGCTGGCTGTGATGAAATACTTTTTTTTCTTTTCTCCTTTCTGGTCAGCCTACATCTCAATCAAAAGACCAATTGCTAGAAGTTTCTGGAAGAAAGAACAAAACATAATCACAGAACTGTCATCTCTGAATGGAACTTAGAAAAAGTATGATGTTATCAGAAGTTGACACATTTTTCTTTTAAAAACTAAATAAAAGACATTTTACTCAGCTTTAAAAGATGCATACTTGGGCTATAAATAAGGAAACTAGTGTGTCATATTCATTCAGCCTTCAACCTTTGTTCATAAACTTAACTCTTCTGAGTATTTGAGCAGCTTTCATGCTGAGTATTTTTGTTTAGATTTTTGGTGTATGTGCTGCTTTAGCTTTCATTCTACCGTGCTTCATCACTCCTGGCTGTTGTAGTCTGCTGGAAACTTATGACAGGGGTAGATGATGATGATTTTAAGAAGCAGGATGAGGAAGGTTATTATAGTGACCTAAAACTAAACTAAAACCTAAAGCTACATGAGAAAAATCATTTTAGTTAACTGACATAAAAAACTAGACTTTTGGGAAAAATCAAAACTAACTAAAACAACATTGTGGGCTTAGGAAACTAACTAAAATAAAATAAAAATATGCAGGAAATGTCCTTAGTTCTAGTCTTTGTCAGTTGGGTTAAATTTGGTGGATCAGTCTGTCTGATGAGGCTTTGGTGCATATGTTTATTGAGACTCAGGATGTCTACATAATTGTGACTCATCTATGTTCACAGAGTGTTGTGTTTGTATTGTAATTTCTGATCTAACCATCTTAAATCTTCCCTTGACGAATACCATGCATAATATAACAGTCAAGAAAACTAAAACTAACACTGAAACTAATGAAAAATAAACTAAAACCAAACATTTTCAAACAATAAAAACTAAACTGAAACGCGCAAACCCACTCTGGAAACTAACTGAAGATGAACTAAATTCAAAACAAAAACTCAAAACGAAATAAAAAATAAAAACTAATTAGAAAATACAAAACTATAATAACTCTGGTGAGGAGAGAGAAGTTCAGAAAATAAAGTCTTCTTCTGGCTGCTCCCGGTAGAGGTCTGCCTCCATCTCATCCTGTCTCTTGTCTTCTCTTCTGTCAAACCAGCTGTCTCCATGTCCTCCTGCACTAAATCCACGAACCTGGGACTGTGTAAATGTAGGGACTATTACTACATTTAAATTCCCTACTCTCACCTCCACCCTCCTACCTTTCCTTCTCCCTCTCTGTCTTCGGCTAACAGTAGCATTGCTTCCACCGACACTCAGCTGACTGAGGCAGTCAATCTGCCTCTGATGTCGTACTGTCAATCCTCCCAGTTTACCCGGGCTTGGGACCGGCACTAGGAGCACACTGACTTGTGGCCTTCCGCCTTGGCTGGGTTAAAAAAAGTGGATAGGATAATTAAAAGACCCAAACTATGGTCAGCTGTGGACAACAGAAACCAGAAGGAGGCAGTAAAGCAATATAAAGGGGGACAAAGTACCCTAAAGCTCGTCACGAAGAAGAGAAGAGTTCAGGTAGTTGTGTGGGAAAGATGGATAGTGACCAGCAGTTCAATGTAAGCAATGATATTAGAGTGATTATGAGCCTTATCATGTCAATTTTAGGCTTTCTCCAGTCTTACTGTAGATGTCTCCTTTATATTTGGCAACTAATTATCGTAGTAGCCATCTGTGAGGTAGATGGCTAACAACTGAGCTAATCATAACATTGGGTATTCTATTTTAGTTTAACTTCATAGCATAAAAGAGTTGGTTAAGAGATGGAAAGAAGTAATGGTAACCCTAAACTTTTATCAGTGTCTGACAAAGGTAGTACATGAGCCATTAGATGCAAAGATGCAAGTAGTTAATCACATGTATCAAAAAAGTATGAATTAAAACACCAATGTGTTGCTTTGTCCTGTTTTTTATCTGCACTGGGTATGTTAAAAACACTGTGGTTCCATTCCACATTACACGGCTGTTTGCAGTAATATTTCTAATGTGCTGCCCCTCTCTCATAATTCCAGTATCCACTTCTTGATACATTTTTTTTTTTTTTTAGATTTTCTGACTGATTACTTT
>VUQH01029118.1:7284-23507 GCA_015106775.1 Etroplus canarensis | reverse complement strand
CCCCGGTCCCCCCCCCCCCCCCTCCCCCCCGCGCCGGCTTTGCCTGGCAGATGATGGCTCAGAGCTGGAGCTTCAGGACCGGGAGCCTTGTCCTCCTGACTGCCTGTGAGTGCCGCCTGATCTCCGGGCTGTTTCTTCTCGTTTTCCTCGGAGCTGTTTGCGGTGGTCTGGAGGGCCGAGAGGAGGGGGGTGATGGAAAGGGAGGAGGTGGGGGGGAGGTTTTGTTTTGGAAAAGCATGTAGATCTTTTATCTGGGTTGAAAAGGCTCAAGGGTTGCAGAGAAGTTTCATGCAAGCAGTGAAAGTTGCTGTGTCAGATCCATGCAGCTGAGGCAGTAGGAGTACATGCATACTGTCAGCTTTGTGTAGCTGAGGCTGGTAGCAGCAGAAGTGCCGGAGTTTGTCAGCTTTGTGTGGTGTCAGCAGTACACAAGTGTGATCAGAATGTGGCTTCTGATTCTTTTAGACTCCATCAGATGACGTTGATCCTGACTCATGAAAGCTTCAGCAGCTTTTTTCTTGTCGGAGCTGTACTACTGCTGATCTCTCATATTAAAAATGCTACATGGAACTGTGGGTTTATTATAGGATAAATAAATGAATGTATTCAGTACAGAGGGAAAGCCCCTGTGATCGTTAGATGTATATGCTGTTGCTGGTTGATGTGGAAGTGGGGGCCTCGCTCATTTTGACTTGCTTTAACATCCTGATGAATTTCTTAACTGATCAGTTCAGTTCAGGAGTCGCAACCTTTGCCATCTTAAGCAGCTCTAGACCCCAAAACCTCCGGATGGAGCCTCACACCAGAGTTATTATAGTTGTGGATTTTCTTATTAGTTTTAATGTTTGCTTTGTTTCTGACTTTTTTTTAAAAATTAGTTTTTATTATTTGAAAATGTTTAGTTTTAGTTTAGTTTTTAGTAGTTTTATTGCTAGTTTTAGTTTTCTTTCTTGTTATAATATGGATGGTATTTTTTTCAATTTCAGTTCAGTTTTATTTATGTAGCACCAATTCACAACAAAAGTCGCCTCGAGGCACTTTACACTGTAAGGTAAAGACCATACAGTATTACAGAGAAAACCCGAACAATCAGATGATCCCCTATGAGCAAGCACTCGGCGACTGTGGGAAGGAAAAACTCCCTTTTAACAGGAAGAGAACCCCGCAGGACCAGGCTCAGGGAGGGGCAGCCATCTGCCTCGAACGGTTGGGGGTGAGGAGAGAAATAAGAGAGAAAGGAGAGCAAAGAGAGACAGAATATGGGAGAGGGAAGACAGCATTTGATGTCATGCAGCAGCAACAAATAAATGCATGGGGAGTGAAAATTTGTCAGGGGAAGATTTTAGACGTTCAAATTAGAAATTACATGACAAACGCAACGCTTTGTGAAAACAGCTGATTATCAGTCAGGCAGAGTCTCAGTGAGCAGAAAAGCCTCATCAGACAGGCTGTCTTACTGAGTTTGGTCAAACTGACAAAGACTAAAGCTAAGCACATTTCCTATATATTTTTATTTTATTTTAATTTGTTTTGCGAGCACACGATATCATTTTAGTTAGTTTTAATTTTCACCAAAAGTGTAGTTTTTATTTTTATAACAGCTGGCTAAAATTATTTTTCTCATTTAGTATTAATCTTTAGTTTAGTTTTGGTTTACTACAACCCCAATTCCACAAAGGTTAGGAGACTGTGTAAAATAGTAATAAAAACTCAATGTGATGATTTGCAAATCTCATAAATCAATATTTTATTCAGAAAAGAATATAGAAAATAAATCAAATGTTGAAAGTGAGACATTTTTTATTTCATGAAAAATACTAGCTCATCTTGAATTTGATGGTAGCAACACGTCTCAAAAAAGTTGGGACAAGGGCAACAAAAGGCTGGAAAAGTAAGTGGAACTGAAAAGAAACAGCTGGAGGAACATGTTGCAACTAATCAAGTTAACTGGCAACAGGGCAGTAATGCGAGTGGGTATAAAAAGAGCACCTGAGAGAGGCAGAGTCTCTCAGTAGATGGGCAGAGGTTCAGCAATCTGTGAGAACGTGCATCTACAAACTATGGAGCAATTTCAGAATAATGTTCCTCAATGTAAAATTGCAAAGACTTTAAATGTTCCATTAGCTACAGTACATAATATCATCAAAAGATTCTGAGAATCTGGAGACATCTCTGTGCATAAGGAACACAACCAGAAACCAATATTGGATGCTGGTGATCTTCAGGGCCTCAGGAAGCACTGCAGTCATGATTCTGTCATGGAAATCACTGCATGGGATCAGGAACACTTCCAGACACACTGCCATCCACAAATGCAGATTAAAGCTCTATTATTCAAAGACAAAGCCATATGTGAACATGATCCCGAGACGTTGCCATCATCTTTGGGCCAAAACTCATTTAAAATGGACTGAGGCAAAGTGGAAGACTGTTCTGTGGTCAGATGAATGAAAATGTGAAATTCCTTTTGGAAATCATGGACTCTTTGTCCTCCAGACTGAAGAGGAGAAGGACCATCCAGCTTGTTACCATTGCTGAGTTCAAAAGCCTGCCTCTCTGATTGTATGGGGGTGCATTAGTGCTTATGGTACTAATAACCTGCACATCTGGAAAGGCGCCATCAGTGCTGAAAAGTATGTACAGGTTTTAGAGCAACATATGCTCCCTACCAGATGGCATCTTTTCCAGGGAAAGTTTTGCATATTTCATCAAGACAATGCCAAGCTGCATACTGCAGCTATTACAACAGCAAGACTTTGCAGTAGAATCAGAATCAGAATACTTTAGTAATCCCGGGCGGAAAATTGTATAACTAGTAGAAGAGTTCAGGCGCTGGACTGGCCAGCCTGTAGTCCAGACCTTTCACCAACTGAAAACATTTGGGGCATCATGAAAGACAAAATGTGACAAAGACCCAGGACTGTTGAGCAACTGGTATCCTATATCAGGCAGGAATGGGATAACATTCCTCTCCTAAAAGTCCAACTGGAGGACCAATTTTTTATTTTTATTAGCAACAAAATGGAAAAATTATAAAGCAGAGAAAAAAATACCTATGAGCATGTTTGAAACTACTTTGAAACAGAGAGGATATAATGCTTGCAGGCTGCTTTAAGTATCCCTGTGTTTGTGTAAATTTAAGTTCAAATTTAAAGAAGCCGACTTTGATAATAAATAATTAAAAAGCTTTAAGAACAGGAAAAGTAAACAAAAAAAGGAAGGTTTAAATTTTATTTTGATCAGCCATGCATCCAGTCTGGCTGCAGATCAAGTGTACCAGTAATACAGCAGTGTGGGCGGTAAAAGGGAACCAATTTTACCATGCACGGTTAAAAAGGAACACTACTTGCTTTATTATCTTCCAAGAATTTGGAAGAAAAACTCAGAATCTCAGGGACTCAGAATTTGTCGTTTATGTGCATACATGCATGCTAGCCATCACAGTCAATGTTTGGCAAAATTAAGAGGATAATTTTAACAGGCGTTTGTTAACACCGTAAGGAGCCACTGGAGATGGGTAAAAGAGCTGCATGTGGCTCCAGAAACTTACTTATTAGCATTACTCATCTCCTACATAACACTTTTCCTTCAAAAGTACATTTTATGGTTACTGTAATGTCTAATTTTAGTTTGTTTTAATTAAAACTTCAAGTTGATTGAAAAAACTACTGAAACTGACTGACAGTTTGTGGATTTTATTACAGAAATGTCTCTTATAATGCCCACAGCTTTTGAACACACTTGAACTGTAAAAGTTCCTTTTCCTGAAGGAAAAGTGTTGTGTTAGAAAGGAGTCATGCAATACTAGTTTTAAAGTTAGTATAGTGGTTTACACATTCAGCTTACAAGCAAAAGGTCTCTGGTTCAATTCCAGACAGGGGCACAAGCCCCTCTTGCCATGGAGGGTTGCAGCTGGTGTAAAACCGCTGCAAAATTACTGATGAGGATTTGTCCACTGTGGTGACTCCTTGGGAAAGAATACAGGGGAAAAGCTGATAAGTTAAACTTTTTGAAAATTTTAAGTTAACTTACCTGAAATTTAAGTAAGAATAATCCCAAATTCTAATTTAAAGGCACTTACATCTCTAAAGTGCATCTAACCTAAATCTGTTGGGTTGATCTGATTTGTTAACTTGATTAAAAGAAATTTAATTCAATCACGTGTTACCAGTTGACGTAATATAATTAAGTTGTTCCAACAACTCTTTTTTCAGTGTAATTAAGCTGGCCAGTAAAAAACTGCTGAAGATCATTGCTTTAACCTTTGTCAGTTAAATAAAAGTCCATGTATTGTGATGGCGTTTATATATTTCCTGTACTTGTATACATTACTTATCTTGTTAGATGCATTTTAACCCACAGAAACGGTGCAGTAAAACATGCAGTAACTGCTTCTGACATGTAGAAATGTTGGCTTTTGCTGGCGTGACATGCTTGAGTAAATGTACTTTGCACTACTGACATTATGCTTGCGAATGCTGTTTAAATTCAGCTTATTATCTCATATCTAACAAAGAGTGAGTGTATCTGAAAGTCCTTATGAATAGCCACACTCACAGTCATTTCTTGGCACTGTTTAAGACGTTGGAGAAGACAGAGACTGGCACTGAAAGAAACAGTGTGTTAATGTCTTTCAACATTTACTTTCTTAGACAGTAATTGCAATTACAGAAGCAACAGAGAGGAACAGCTCAGCTACAGCTAAAAGGAGAAAAGCACAAACATTATACAGTGAAAAATATTATTATCCAGAGAATAATCAATCACTGTGACAACAGTAGAAGTGCATTTGTATGGTTCTTTGCAAGACTTAACGAGCGTTAAAGAGGCATTGGCCACAGAATTGAAAAGAATCAATCCAGCTGGAGGTTTAGAAATGTTTGTCTGTGGATTCAAAATTAGCCATTAGAAAAGAGAAAGTGACATATTTTAAGAAGTTTCCAACTGAAACTGAAGATATGGTCTGCACAAAGATCTGTGTCAAGGCAGCGAGTGCAAATAGTTGCGACATTCACATCAGCAGGAACTTCAGTTTCTTTAACTTGTATTTACATAATGACAAATCACAAAACAGGACATTTTGGGGTGGAGTCAACATGCATGCAATAAAACGTCTGTTTTTTATTTTTGAGAATGAGTAGAGTGAAGTGACAAAAGAGTGTAAAAACGCACTAAAAGCTGCTATCCCTGCATGTTACAGCTCATGAGTGAAGTTTTACTTTTTTCACATTAAAAAAAATCTTTGTGGATCTACAGAAAGCATATGATAGGGTGCCAAGAGAGGAACTGTGGGGATGTCAGGAGTGACAGAGAAGTATGTGAAGGTGGTGCAGGACATGGATAAGGACAGCGAGACAGTGGTGAGGTGTGCAGTAGGAGATGGGTTCACACACACACACACACACATACACACACATGCACAGACAGAACCAGTAGACATGCATTGGTGGAGAGGTGACAGAGTGAGGAGGCTGCCCATGAAAGGCACCAGGGAGCAATGTAGGGGTTCGGTGCTTGGCTCAAGGGCACCTTGGCAGTGCTCAGGGGGTGAACTGACAGCTCTCCAGCTTCCAGTCCACCCTCCATAAATAGTGGTCCGTGCAGGCCTTGAACCGGCAGCCTCCTGGAATGCTGAAGATGCAAGAAGTAGAGGTAGTGAAGGTGGATGAATTTAAACACTTTAAGGTCAACCAGCCAAAGCAACGGACAGAGCACAAGAGAGGTGAAGAAGAGAGTGCAGGCAGGGTGGAGTGGGTGGAGACGAGTGTCAGGGGTGCTTTATGACAGAAGGATAGCAGCAAGAGTGAAAGGGAAGGTTTACAAGACAGTAGTGAGACCTGCTATGATGTATGGTTTGGTGGCACTGATGAAAAGACAGGAGGCAGAGCTGGAGGTGGCAGAATTGAAGATGTTGAGATTTTCTCTGGGAGTGACCAGGATGGACAGAATTAGGAATGAGTACATCAGAGGGACAGCTCATGTTGAGATGGTTTGGACATGTTCAGAGGAGAGATAGTGGCTATATTGGACAAAGGATGTTGAGAATGGACCTGCCAGACAGGAGGAGAAGCAGAAGACCACTGAGAAGGTTCATGGATGTGGTGAAGGAGGACATGCAGAGGGTTGGAGTGACAGAAGAGGATGCAAGGGATAGGATGAGATGGAGGCAGATAATCTGCTGTGGCGACCCCTAACGGGAGCAGCTGAAAGATGAAGGAGACTTTATCTCTTTCTCAAGCTTTTTAAACTGAGTTCAAAACTAATCTCCAGAAACAGTCTGCAAACTGCTGATGAGTTTGCAGACCTTGTAAGCAAGGGACTGTTTGTAATGTACTTGTAGTTCAAGCTCTACCAGCCGGTCATGTTAGAGCAGGCTTTTGGTTGCATGCAGGTTAACTGTCTGTGTGGAGAGTAATAGGGGGATTTTATAGTGTCCCTCAAACCACTTAAGCTCATGGAAGAGAATACTAATATAAAGGAAAACATAAAGCTTATGACCAAAATGTGCCATAAAAATGTCCATGCACTTAATGTAGGTTTGAACAAGTAATAAACAGCCTTTATTTTAGTGGGTAAGATGTATTAAAATATATCCACTTGCAAGCTGACGTGCGAGTATCGGTCCTATTGAATTAACCTCTTCTGTGGGCTTCCTCTTTTCCTCCTTCCTGGGAGCTCCATCTTCAGTGCCCTTTGTCCAGTAGATCCACTATCTCTCCTCTGCACATTAGAAATCTTAATAACTAATGATAACACTTAAGTGTAATAAAGTACAAAAGGCTTGAACCACCCCCTCATTTCTTTATATTTTGCTTGGAAAATGGGAAATGGGTGCAACAATTTATTGAAATGTGCAAACATAAAAAGAAATACAATACATAAGGCAAAAACAGAGTCTGTACAGTTCTAAAGAGTTTAAAAGACAATATTTGATATGATCACTTTTATTCTTCTACACAGCCTGAGCTCTCTTCAGCAAGCTTTCTTGTCATTTCTTGACGTAGTCTTCAGGAATATCTTCTTAAATGCATTCCAAAGCTCTTCTCTGGATGTTGGCTGCCTCTTTGTTCTGTTCTCTGTCGAGATGATCCCACACTGCTTCAAAAATGTTGAGGTCTAGGCTCTGGGGAGGCCGCTCTCCTGACCTCCTCCGTGCATACTGACAGTGATTGAAACCAAAAAGTTTCAAAATTGGATTCATCACTACATAAGACCTGTCGCCACTGATTTTCAGCCCTGTTCTTGTGTAATGTCTCCCTGGTTCCCTGCCTTCAGAATGGCTTTATGACATCCGCCCTTCCACTCAGACCATTTCTGATGATACTTCTGTGAACAGTAGATGGATCAGCTGAAGGGCCAGATGCATCTCTCAGGTCTTTGCTTGATTTTTTTTTCCTCTTTCTTAACCCTAGAGTACAAACGAGTTCCGGGGTTTGTGTCACCCGACACTAATGTCAGCTGTTGTTCATCCAGTGTTAGTCTCCTAGGGTTAACAACATGACTTTTAGTGTACATACTGTTCATTTGCTTTAGATTGGTTTTTTAAAGCTTGTCTCTAATTTTTTTGTCCTCGACATAACCAGTTGTTGCTATTTTATGCCTGTCACACTGTGTTATATTTAGCATTTTGCATGGATTTACCTAAAGAAATGGGAACAAATGATGAGTTTTTGAGGCAGGTTGCCTAAAGATAGTTTTACATTGTTTTTTTGCTAAATTGTCTGTCATGTATAGACACAACATTGTTTCATCCCTTGTGTTAAGGTTATTTTTTTTAAGCTTAAATGATTCATAGGTCAGTGTTAACTGGCTTAACAAAAAAAAAAAAATCCTGTGAAAATGGCATCCGATGTCTACAGAAATACTGTCAGAGAACTTCAGAAAGCCTGGAGAACGATTGCTCAAGACCACTTTAAAAATGGCAAGAAAGTCTGGTTCCTTGGAAGCAAAATATAAAGAAATGAGGGGTGACTCAAGACTTTTACACAGTACTGTTTAGCTGCTTGCTGACAATGTCATGAAGCAGTGCTGAAAATGAATCTGTTGCCAAACTTGCAACGATGGTATCAGGCAAGCATGTTTGTTTTGTCAGTTGCGACCTTTGTTTCAGTGGAACAGTGGTTAGCACTGTCACCCCACTTTAAGTTCTTGGTCTGAACCTGCAGGCTGGCTGGGACCTTTCTGCATGGTGTTTGCATGTTCTTGCTGTGCATGTGTGGGGTCTCTCCAGGTATTCAGGCTTCCTTTCACAGTCAAAATACATGTTAGGTTAACTGGCGATTCTGAATTGGCTATAGGTGTGAATGTGGGTGTGTCAGTGTCCAGGGTGTACCCCACATCTCTCCCTGTGACAGCTGGGATAGGCATCAGCTCCCCTGCCACCCTAAATGGCGTAGTGGTTAAAAAAATGGATAGATGATATTTGCATATTCCTGTTACACACAAGGTGTCCTTGGACTTAAGCAGTATTTGCCACTCATACATAATGGTTCTGTTGTGCTGAACAACAAAATCCAGAGGTTGAATAGGTGATGATGCCATAAGTCTTGGGTTTGTCAGCCAGGAGACCTTGCTTGTCATCCTGTGTGAGGCCTGAGGAAATTTTGGTGGAGGCCTGTAGCAGTCCTGACATGGAAATCAGTTGTACAGGGGTGAAAGACTAATCAAACCATCCAGCAATATGTTGCCTATGAAGTTTCCCTCAGGATAGCTGGTGCTTAAGTCTTGCAGTTTTATCTAGTAAAGCAAATGATTAGAGTTCTTCGGGCCAAAATGATCTCAACCTATATTTAAACTTTAAAGGGGTAAGAAGCCCAGCCTGCAGGCTCGGAGTTGGGTACAGAGTGCAAGCTGTCCAGTGGGTCACTTTCAGTAAACTGAACCGTGAACCATGTCTTGCTTTTGTTTCACATTTCCCTCACTTTTTGCTTTTGTTTTGACTCAGTGGTTAGGTTTAGACACTAAAAACTGCTCTGTTAGGTTTAGGAAACAATTGTGGTTTGGGCTAAAATACGCCCCTTTGCAACAGGAATCTTGAACATTATAAAATAATCATTGAGAGTCTCAGGCCCATCTCACTGATGCAATAACTCATTGGCTCTGCTGAAGGACACTTTGTGAGTAAATGAGCCACACCAGCTGCTGGAACAAAACAGAGTTCACTGATGCCCTGGGAATGAGAATGACCTGATCGCTGAACTGCAATTACTGCTTCATGGTCGTGAGCATATAAACAAGGTCAGGGATTCTGTGAGGGCACAATGACCACTTTGACCACCATAATCTAATCAGTCCGTGTTTGAGCCCAAGTGAAAATTTGTGCCAAGTTATATGATATGATCTCAGAGCATTCATGATATATCTCATTCATGAGAGTCAAACAGTTTGATGGACAGACTGGAAACATACTGCCTCAGGTCACAGCTGGTGCCAGCATGGAGGCATAAAATGTTAGTTAGTCCTCTTGGTCCAATGGTGGGACATAAGTCTTTCATGATCTGCCTCCATCTGGACAGTCACAGTTTGTCGCCACGTTCTTTTGGGCTGACCCTGTTTGTGTTTTCTAGATGTTGTCCATCTTGGAATGAGGTTTTGACCCATTCTGAGGACATGCCCGAGCCATTGTATGCTCTGGAGTTGAATTTCTCACACCGCACTTTGACACGGTCTTGTTGTAGAGTTCTTCGTTTGAGACTGTTTTTAGTCAGGCGATGTATCATATTTTTCTGAGGTCTTGATTGTGAAAAGTGTTGAGCTCATTTGTGTCATCTTTTACTGTGCACCAGCATTCCAGGTAATGAAGGAGAACAGGTCTGACGTTGCTGTTATAAAGTCTGACCCTTAACTTGCAGATATGCTGGAGTCTTTTAATGCTGTGCATGCCTACCCAAGCATTGCACTGATGCCCTTTTGTGGTAGGTGATGTCAGGTAGCATTCATCGTTGTTTCCATAACTTAATGGTTTTATGGGGCAAGGTTTGGCCTACGCCCAACCAACAACCTAGCGGACCAGGTGCTGATTTTCCTCAGGTCTCTACCCCATGACCTTTCCAGTTTGGTTGGACCTATCAGGCGCCAATACCCCTGCTGGTGTATCTCGCTGGGATCACTGAGGCGTACAAGCCTTCCCTCAATGACAAGGTACCAGCGTGACGGGAAAGGCATAAAAGTCTGCCATATGCAAATGAGAACTTGACTTCCTATTCTCAGTTGCTGTTTGGAGAGTGGAGCGTACTTCACAATCATCTGTCATCAGTGCATTTTACTTGATTACCAAGCAAGCAGAGTCATGAGCTCATCGATTTATTTTATCAGTATGTCAGTATGACCTTTAACTGAATCGTGGAGCCCAAAGAACTCAAATTTACAGGCTGACCAAATATAAAATCCCTCAATTACTAATCCAGAACCATAGTTGCTGTAAAAATAAAGTTCACTGGTAACTTTCAGGCAGTTATGTGATGACTGTGAAATTTGAGCCTGGGCGTGAACATGTACTTAATTATGATACTCTACATGAAGCTCTGATGAGGAAAAAAGCTAATTAACAAATCAAAGAAAACATGCAGAAATACACGACAGCTGATGGGCAGGAGGGAGACTCCAGTGAGACACACGATATCATTCGGGAGTAGAGACACATGAGCAGCGAGGATGAATCATTTTAACAGCTATTACAACTAAAATCACTGTTGGTGACGGTGAACTGCAGATGTCATTGCTGCTCCTGCCTGCAGCGAAACACAGATGCATTAAGTGGATTAAAAAGGATTTTGAAAGACTCAAAAGGATTCAGAGCAGATTTTGTTTTTTGTTGTTGTTGTTTTTTTTGGGGGGTCTAAAACCACAAGTCCCACTCACTCTGTGATTTTTATTGGTCCTCTCTGTAGTTCATATTTTCTTCAGCTCTCAAGAACCCTTTAAGTAAAACCCCCATTAGCATCCAAATGAAAGCCTCACGTGAAAAAAAGCTTTAATTGCTGCTTCTGTTGCATTTGGGTGTGAGGTGGTGAGAAGCTTGTGAAACTATGCAGAAACATTGTAAAGAGCTTGTGTGCTTGACATTTTTCAGTCATTTTGAAGAATAATTTCTAAAATAGTCTTCAAACAGACACACTTGTAACATGCTCGGGCTGGGCGACATGGACGAAACATAAGCATATCTTGATATTTACGGCAAAAGTCACAACTGGCGTTTGATCCATGAATCCACCAGTACATCTTCTGGTTCCGTTAGAATTGGTATTTAAACAGTCCTCTTCATCATGCTGTTCACATTTTGACATCATGAGGCCAAGACGACGCCTAATAATTGATCGACACCGTCGTGTAGAGGCTCGTAACCTTGCACCCCAGAACCTCATTGACCTGAGGGCCGCCCTTCAAGAAGAGTGGAATGCTGCGCCTCAGCAGACAGTAAGTCGTGAACAGCATGAGACGTCGTTGTCAAGCTGTAGATTGATGGTCAAGGGCACATGACAAATTATTGAGACATTTTTTGTTGCAGTATACCCACTACTGTTGTTGGCTTTTGTTTCAATAACTTGTTTGAGATGAGGTAATCACCATTGCATGCTTCTACTTAAATGCCGTACTTTCATGATATAATATCACTGTTGCGTGAACTTTTTACATTTTCCATAAATTTCACCCAAAAGCCAAATATCCTTAACTTTTTGTGAGTAGTGTATATATGAAAATCTCCCTCTCACACTTGGGGGTGGGCATGAGTATTCCTCAAGCTTTGGTCCTCTACCAGAGGCCTGTGTGTTTGAGGGTCCTGCACAGTATCTCAGCTGTTCCTAGGACTGCAGTCTTCTGCATGGAGACCTCTGATGTTGTGCCCGGAATCTGTTGGAGCCACTATTCCAGTTTGAAGGTTACAGCTCCTTTTTCTCCACCTACCACTGGGACCACTTTGGACACCTTCCCTTGTGTGCTCCATTTGCTCCTTCAACCCCTGGTACTTCTCGATCTTCTCACGCTCCTTGCTCCTGATGTTGTTGTCAGCTGGGATTGCTACATCCATTACAGCTGCAGTCTTCTGTTCTTTTGTCAACCATAACTATGTCTGGTTGGCTGTATTGTCACACTTAGGTATGGCTTGAAGGTCCTGCTTGACCTGTTGATGGTCAACGCAAAGTGCAACACTTTGGCGAGCTGGACCGACTGTCTCACTTCAGCGTACACTGCTGGCACTACTTCTGTTGCAAAGTATTCCAAACAGGTAGCCCAGATCTTGTATAAAGCCGACTTGTTTCACAGTGGAGATGGGGGTCTTGTCTTTGGCAATATGATGGGCCGCTGCTTTAGTAATATTGCACCGCTTCGCAGTTTTTATTTCATAAGCACAGCATAAGTGTATGAATTTTGCAACGTGGTTTGTTTTCAGTGGGCAGGAGACTGGAAAGGCTTTACAGTCAGGATTGCAGCACACAGATTAACACACTCTTTGCATTCCATTTTATGGCACTAATGTAAATGGTGGAAGAGTTTAGTCATGCCCGAACCTTTGGATGGGACTTATTTTGGCATTCTCTACAGAATTAATTTTTCCCACACTTTTAAATCGGAACCATCCCCACATAGCTCCTCTTCTGTAGCTTACCTTGTCTGTCTCATACAGGACTTGTGTGTTGGTGGGTGTGTGAAGGGTAGGACATGTTTAGAGAGAGGGAGGGAGGGCAGGGTGCAGAGTGAAGGAGCCACGGGGAGAGGAGAACCGGTAGCGCTGAGTATAACTTTAATGCAGCATTAATAATACCAGTATAAATGATATTGTCTCATCCTGTATCTATTATGAAAATATAATGATATATCTTACAAATTCAAATAATCGCTCAACCGCGTAACACGTATGTCACACTTTATTTGTTCCTGTGTTTTGGCGCACCTGTTGGCGATGAATTGACGTTACTATTAAGCCACTGTCATCTAGCGGGTGATTTTGTCTAACTTTGGGATCCTTGGCATGCCAGTAATTTTACTTTTGGGAAACAGCAATTGAATGTTGAAACTTTGGCAGTCGTTCAGAGTAAATCATCAAGGCAGAGAAGTTTTCCCCGGCGTGGAAACCAGCCAGATACAGAAGCTACTTTCAGTGAGATAAATATGCTTTCTGTCCACCAACCAGAGGACATAAAACTTAATTTATATCCTGAACTATGCAGGGTAGATTGGATTTCTCTTTAAAAAAAGATATGCACTCATTCAACAAACCAAGGATTAAATCAGAAATAAATTTCAATGTGTCATCGTCAAACAGGCAGGACAACAAATGTGTCGCCAAAACAAGATGCAGATTTGTCTTTGAATGTTGAACTGGCTCACAGGCCAACCGGATGAGGAGCTTTGTTTTCATTTGAGAGTAATCCATCACTTACAGGTCGTCAGCAGCAGCCTTACGGTAATTTATCTCTGCTCCTGTCGGCTCCACTCGGGGACTAACGTGCTCTTCAGTTTGGTACGGCCTCACGTCCCAGAGAATCTGCTGGCTTTCAGTCACAACCTTCTCTCACTCCCAAATCATCACATTCCGATGTTCTTTCTTTTTTTTCCCCCACTTGCTAATTAAATACGCGATATAATCCCCTCACTGCTGAACTTATTGCCTCCAGAGCACAGGAACATGGGCTCTGCTGGCGTTATTTAAGAGAGGAGAAGTCTGGCTTTTAAGGTATGATGAAAACTCTGAGGGCGTTTTATTTTGATCCAGCAAAGTTTTGCCTGAAACTAACGGAAAAAAGCGAAATGATGGTGCAAAATAATTTTTCTAGTAATCATGTGCTGCTCTTCAACAGTCAGCTCCACAGTGAAAGCATTTCACATTGAGGGAGAAAACTGAAAAGGTGTGCAGAAATGCGAAAAGTTATTCTGGCACTGATTTTCATCTCTGGCTTTAACATCAGCACAAAAACTGTGCGCCGGGAGCTTCATGGCATGGGTTTCCATGGCCGAGCAGCTGCTTGTAAGCCTTACATCACCGAGCACAATGCTAAGCATGGGATGGTGTGGAGTAAAGCATGAACCACTGGAAAATGGAGCAGTGGAAATGTGTTCTGTGGAGTGATGAATCCTGTGTATCTATCTGGCAGTCTGATGGATGAATCTGGTTTGGTGAATGCCAGGAGAACGTTACCTGCGTGAATGCATTGTGCCAACTGTGGAGTTTGGTGGAGGAGGGATAATGCTATGGGACTGTTTTTCTGGAGTTGGCCTGGGCCCCTTAGTTCCAGAGGACTGAAATCCTAATGCTTCAGCTTACCGAGACATTTTAGCCAATTCTATGCTTCCAACTTTGTGGGAACAGTTTAGGGAAGGCCCTTTTCCGTTCTAGCATGACTGTGCCCCCATGCACAAAGCAAGGTTCATAAAAGCATGGCTGGATGAGTTTGGTGTGGAAGGCCTAGACTGTCTCACACAGAGCCCTGACCTCAACTCCATCCAGCAGCTTTGGTTTTAACAAGAATGGAGATTGCAAACCAGGTCCTCTTTTATAACATCAGACCACACAAATGGATGAATGGGCAAAAATTCCCACAAAACACTCCAAAATCTTGTAAAAAGCGTTCCTAGAAGAGTGGAAGCTGATAAAGTTGCAAACAAGTAAACAATAGGAACTCCATTATTAGTGCCAGTATATTTAAAATGATGTCCTAAAATGCTCCTGTAATCCCTTCAGCTAAAAAGTCACACTTCAGACCAGCAGCTTTGCTTAATATACACATCTAAGGTTTGGGAAGAGCAGCCAATCAGAAGAAAGTTAAAGGAAGTGTGACTTCCAAAGGAGAGTGAACTATACAGAAAAACACAGAGCTTAAAGTGAGCAGATTACTTTCCTTATAACTAGACATCTTTACTAGACTGTTGGTTTAACTACATTAGTCGCATGGTAATGTTTCTATCATTTATCCCTCCCCTCTGCCAAGCGACCACCAGTGATCCAAATCTGTAGCAACCTTCTGATCAAATCTGTGATATAACAGTAGAGACTTCGATGCATCCAATACATTTTCATCTCAAGACATCACAGATGCCTTCTGTGTCTCCCCGTGATGCACCAGCTTTGGCAATATCAGCCAGTGATGGTTTTAAAGACTGATGCGGTCTACGCCAGGACGTCGGCGAGGCGGTGAAATGTAAGTCGCTGGCTTGTCAGCCATGAGACTGTGGTTCACGTCCCACTGGGGCCTTTTGTAGTTTGTTGTCGGCTTTTTATGTTCTGTTATGCAGCAGCACCAACTGAGGTAATGAAAGTAGGCTGATGCATCTCAGTACTCTGGCATAACAGTCACCTCTCTCTGTGATTGTGGAGCTTTTTATTAATCAGTTGGGTGCTTCTGCTGTGGGTGTTTTCCACACTTCCTAAACCTCCGTTTATTCCTTTCTCTCTCATCCTCTGTTTCCCTTTCTAGCACACACTTCCCTTTCTCTTCCTTTGGAGCACGTGATCAATAACCCAATCTATATGCCCTTTATCCCTGAAGAGAGAAGCCCTTATCAGTGCCTCAGGAGAGGCAGACAGGTTGGTGAATGAGCTACTAAAGCCTTGGCAAGCCGTCACTTCATCAGCCCCCGCACCCTGCTGAGACATTCAGATTCCCATGCTTTTAAAGGCAGGACGTTGTATGTCTTAACATTTAGTTCAGCCTGGCAGGTCCTTTAAACTATATTTTATTTACCAAGACACTGGCAGAAGCGAGGAACACACAGTTATGGTGGCTGGAATAAATGCAGCACTGAAGTTCCAAAGGATTAACGCGGCCAGTGAGAAGGCGTCTTAGATCACACAGTTATGTTTTCAGTGCCTTCCTCTGTGTGGGCTGGAGGTCATGGCACTGAAATTCAGACATATACAACACTACAGACAAATAAGCAGGAACCTCTGGAGTTTGCCGTGCTCTAAATAGAAATATTAGCGACTGATTCTCTTAATGATTTTCCATAGGTGCAGCAGAGGCATTGCTCTCCACTGATCTGTTTGCTTTGGTTAAGTGTCTGAGAACAGTGAGGCTGAAGAGGAGCTGATTTGATACGGGCAGGATGCTGCACTGTGGCACCGGGGGGAAATCCCTTTCTGAGGAGATGCGTGTGTGTTTGTGCAGAATTATGTAAAGCCGTGTGTGTGTTACAGAGCTTAGACTGTCTCCACGTCTGGCACATGGATTTCTTTTTACGACTAAAATTAAAATATAATATGCCTGTTGTGTAATTTGCTATATCCG
>VUQH01029117.1:5122-16510 GCA_015106775.1 Etroplus canarensis | reverse complement strand
TTTGGTTGCATCCCCTTTGCTGTGTGCCTTATGTTTTCCTTTCATTGTTCCTGCCCCAGCTCATGTTTAGTTATTGGTTCTTTGTGGCTTCTTCATGTTTTTCAGTATTCAGCCTCCTTGTCTCTAGTCTCGCTGTGTTGGTTCATGTTCCCCTTGAGTCCTTGTATTTATTATCTTTGTACTGTGTCTGTTCCTTGTTATCCTGGGTTCAAGGCTTGATCTACCTCCACTGCTGCAGAACAGTTTTAAGTTGTTAACCTATTGCTTGTTCCCTAAAAAAGGCCTTTTAGTATAATTCTGAATTGTATATTATTTTTCAGATTTAGGTAACCTTACTTACCTTTGCGCCAGTTCAAGCTATTCATTGAACTTGAACTGCTTGAATTTTAATAAAAAAGTGGAAAACTGGGATGTTCTAAAACTTCTGGCCAGTAGTGAACAGTTCTCTGCAACCTGATATTTTTCCAACAGTCCTAAAGACAGTCCGAGGTCTATTTCTTTGTTTTTACTATATTTTATACTTGTATCTTATAAGTTATTAACGTATTCATCTAATTTATTTAGTAAAGTGCTTTTATTTTCTTGTTCTGCTCATTTTAGTATCTTAATATTTTAATCATTTGAAAGCTACAGCATTTCTGCATTTGTCTTTTTGTGGCTGGCTCTTTAACACACATTCATACCTTTGCATTTTTTTATTCTTATTGTTGTTGTTTTTTATATACATCCCTGTATGTTCTCTGCATAAGGCACCTTGAGTTGTTTTCTGCCTAAAGGGGATCTATAAATAAACTTGCCTTGCTGGCGACTAGCTTGCATAGGCTGATCACATGGATCAGTTACACAAATCAAAATTTCTTCGTATGAACCTGCTCCGTTCACCATCCTCTGACTTACGTATTCAAATGCTTTTTCTGTCAAAACCACATCATGAAAACTACCAGTTTTTCCAAATGTGTCCTCCTATGATGCTGATGATGATTGAAGTTCACCGTGCATTGAGATCTTAATTACATTACAGTTTGAAGGCCTGTTAGAAATATCACAGCCAAAAAAATATTAATATTTTCATTCATGTGTCAGAACAGAAGACTGTTGCGGGGCCTTGAGGGAAAAAGTATCGCAGCATGTCATAAAAAAGCTTCTATGCCACGCCTCAGCATGTCATAACATGGACCATATTACTGATGTTAGCATAAAGGTTGTTGGAAGGCACCAACCATGCCTTCCTAATGAGGGAGTCAAACAACAGGACCAATCATGACCAATAAGATCATGATTATCACCATTTAACGGGACACAAGTGGTGTGCAAGGTGTGTGGCCAAGTGATATTTCAAGCGATCACAGCGCTGTTAGCATTAGGTCCACCATGAAAAATCTGCTAGCATGATAAGAATAGCGACAGCGGAATGTTACAGATTAACCTTCGAGTTTTCGACTCTTAAAAACAGAAAGTTTTGTTAGTCATGCTGGTGAACCAGGTGCCATATTATCACCTGCCAGAATGTGATGCCATCCCTGTGCCCAGGGTGGACAGATGTCTCTCATTATGTGGGACTGCAAAGCTTGACAAAGTGCCCTTTTGTTAAGTTTTTCTCTTTTTTTTTGTGGAGTAGGTCTTCCTTGTGGCCCTTCATAAAAATATTTATTATCATTAATTATTAATAATTCAGTTCAATTTTTGTTTATATAGCGCCAGTTCACAACAAAAGTCGCTTCAGGGCGCTTCATACTGTAAGGTAAAGACCCTACAGAAGGAAAACCACAACAATCAGACCATCCTCTACGAGCAAGCACTTGGCAACTGTGGGAAGGAAGAACTCCCTGTTAACAGGAAGAGACCTCCGGCAGAACCAGGCTCAGGGAGGGGCAGCCATCATAATAAGAAGCACCCCCAGAAGCCTAAATCTATTGCAGAATAACTATCCCTAACTATAATTTAAGCCTAATCTTAAATGAAGCGATAATAGATCCTGATAAATGTTCTGCCACTTGCCGGTCCATCATATGATATCACCGCATGACCCGCAGTTAAATACTGTGCTCCGCTGTATAGATTTTTTTATTGAGTTTGAGCGCCTGCCCCTTTAGACGTCTCTGCACGGGCCGGATTTTTACCTCTTGTTCCCCATCCTACATCTTGACTCAATGTCTCATATTTTGGCTGGTTCTGCAGGACTTTTCTCAAAGCATGTGAAGAAAGCAGGGAAGTCCTTTATTTTAGCAAAGGGAAGGTTAGTCTGTCTAATGGCATGCCGGTCAGGTAAAGTTACAAGTCACCAGAACGTCGCAGGCTTTGTAGATTTTGATGAATGTGATGGAAACGACCAAAAAGGAAATAAAGAAGCAATATATACTGAGAAACAGGCTTTTTCTGTCTTTTGCTAGAGTATTCAGTTGGCCATTAGTGAAAAAAGTTAATAAAGTTATTGAATATGGCTCTATAAATTTATGCTAATCCCACTGAAATCCAAAGATGGTTAGTAGACAGCACAGCAGCTAAAATAACAGTGAAACTGAAGAGAACACAGGAGAATATAAAGGAAAAGAAAACTTTAGAATCTATCTTACCTTTACATGCTCAGTTCTAATCCAGTATCCTGCACAGTTTGTTGTATATTTATTTTTAAGTTAAATATGAAAATTGCAGACGATCTCCCAGCATTCCTAATGTGTCCCACATTGACCCACACAAATCGTGTTTATGGACCTACACAAAATAGTCCAAACTGCTGAAATTGGAATTTAAAAAGTATCTTGGAAAAACTTTAAAAACTAAAAAAAAAACAAAAAACAAAATGTGACGCATGTGTATTCACTTTGTAGAGCCACCCTTTGCAGCAATTTCAGCAGTAAGTCTCTTAGTGTATGTCTCTATGAGCTTGGCCCATCTAGCCAATGGGATTTTTGCTTGTTCTTCCGAGTTAAACTGCTCCAGCTCCTTCAGGTTGGATGGGACCTGCTGGTGTACAGCAATCTTTAAATCATACCACAGATTCTCGGTTGGATTGAGGTCTGGGCTTTGACTAGGCCATTCCAACACATGAACACCTTAAACCACTCCAGTGCTGCTTTAGCAGTATGCTTAGAGTCATTGTCCTGCTGGAACGTGAACCCCCATCCCAGTCCCAAATCCATGGAAGACTCAAACAGGTTTTCCTCAAGAATTTCCCTGAATCTATCACCATCCATCATTCCTTCATTCTGAGCAGTTTCCCAGTCCCTGCCCATTAAAAACATCCTTACAGCATGATGCTGCCACCACCATGCTTCACTGTGGGGATGGTTTTCTTGGTGTGATGTTGGGTTGGTGCAAGATAACGTTTTCCTTGATGGCCAAAAAGCTCAGCTTGGATTTAATGGTGCTCTGTGGCCTTTTCAGAATTTAGGATATTTGTTTATAACCCAGCCCTGATTTGTTCTTCTCCACATCTTTGTCCCTGAGCTGTTTGGAGAGCTCCTTGGTCTTCATGGGGTGTCTTGCTTGGTGGTGCCTCTTGATTAGTGGTGTTGCAGACTCTGGGGCCTTTTAGAATGAGTGTATATATATACTTAGATCATGTGACACTTAGTTTGCAGGTGGACCTTATTTAACTCATTTTGTGACTCTGAAGGTAACTAGTAGCACCAGATCTTATTTAAGGTCTTCATAGCAAAGGGGGTGAACACATATGCACATGCCACTTTTAGTTTTTTTTATTTATTAGAAATGTTTTAAATTTGACGTATTTTTCATTTCACTAGACCAATTTGGAGTATTTTGTGAAGGTCCACTACATAAAAATCCCCAAAAAATCCAATTAAATTACAGGTTACAACACATAAAAAAGGAAAAACACCAAAAGGGGAAAGCCAACTGTAGATACAGTATATTCAAGGAGTCCCAGAAAACATCCCTGTCAAAAAACTACCAAAGTTTGTCTGTTTTATTCTCATTCTTACCTTCTGACTTCAGTCACCAGAGCTGAGAATGGTTTTTCCCAGGCATACATCTTGATTATCCTGATGCCAGACACCACTTCATTCATGATACGGATTCTGTTGTCAGTAAGGACTGCTGTTTTGCTCCTGCAAAAAATAAAATATATCATTTAGCTTTTCAATTTTTCTAGTTAGATAAAAAATAACTTATATTAGTGCCCAAATAAGAAAAATGATGACAGTCCTAGGGTAAAATTAAATAGTACACACATGTACTGCCTCAATGATCTTATTCCCCTACCTAAAAATGCCAAAGAGCTTTCCAAACCAGGTCTGTGTCGGCATCATGACCGCAATGACCGCCACACCTGCCAGGCATGAGGGGCCGATCTCATGCCACAGGAAAACAATGATCACTGCTGCTTGTAGAGGTCCTGCCCACAGGTAGTGCAGACTGAGTGTAATCTATAGAGATGATAATAATTGATCATCACGTAGCTTATTTTTTACAAAAAAAGTGATATATTTGGAAATTGAGGACTCATGGTTTAAAATGTCAAATCAAATAAACAGTCATCCTATAGAGCCAGTAATACTGACAAGCATACACTATATGGACACAAGTATTAGGCCACCTACACGTCACACCTACAGGAGCTTTTGTAACATCACATTTTAAATCCATAGACATCAATATGAAGTTGGTTTCACAGCCATTTGCAGCTAGAACAGCTTCCACTCTTCTGGGAAGGCTTTCTGCAAGAGTTCGGAGTGTGTCTGTGGGAATATTTGCCCATTCATCCAGAAGAGCATTTGTGAGGTCAGACACTGATGTTGGATGAAAGGGCCTGGCTCACAGTTTCTGTTCTAATTCATCCCTAAGGTGTTGGATGGGGTTGAGGTCAGGGCTCTGTGCAGGTCAGTCAAGTTCTTCCACGCCAAACTCATCCAACCGCGCCTTTATGGACTTTGCTTTATACACTAGGCCACAGTCATGCTGGAACAGAAACGGGCCTTCCCCAAACTGCTCCCAGGAAGCTGAAAGCATAGAATTGTCCAAAATGTCTTAAAAACAGTCCCATAGTATTATCACTATTCCTGACACAATGCAGTCAGGCAGGTAACATTCTCCTGGTATTTGCCAAACCCAGACTTGTCCATCAGACTGCTCGGTATGTAAGGCTTGCATGTAGCTGCTCAGCCATGGAAACCCATGCCATGAAGCTCCCAGCACACAGTTTTTTTGCTGATGTTAATGCCAGACGAGCTTTAGAACTCTGCACTTATTGAGTCAGCAGAGTGTTGACAATTTTTACACACTACACATCCCAGCACTCAGTGACCCTGCTCTGTAACTTTACACGTTCCGTCACTTTGTGGCTGAGTTGCTGTGCTTTCTAAATGCTTCCACTTTGCAATAATGGCAGTTACAGCTGATCTTGGAATAGCTAGGAGTGAAAAAATTTCACAAACTGACTTGTTTCAACAGTGGCGTCCTATTACGTTACCACAGTGGAATTCAGTGAGCTCTTTAGAACGATCCATTCTTTCACTAATGTTTGTAGAGGCAGACTGCTTTGCTAGCTGCTGATTTTATATACCTGTCACAATGAGACTGAACGAAACACCTGAATTTAATGATTAAGATGTGCCACCCAATACTTTTGTCCATATAGTGTATATATTAAAGATGTGGAGGAACATGCTGAAGGGTGGAATTTTTGGTATTATATACAAAAAGTGTTTCTAATGAGGTGTTGGGTGACTGTGCCGACAGAACTGATTTAATATGCTTTGGCACACTCTCTACTAATTTCTGAAACATGAGTGGAAGGATGGAAGACTCCTCTTGCAAGGCACCTGGATTCCCCATCACATGAGAATCAGTGTTGTCAGGTTAGAAGCTCGGGGAAAAGAAATTGCCTTGAGGCACTCCCGAAATGGCTGCTGAGCGGTGAGACTTGCTTCCTGAATAACTTCGACGATAGTCATTCTGTCAGCAATTCCATGAGGCATTGCTGGCCAGTATGTTCACGTGCCTATTTCTGGGTAAGACACAGATGATGCTTGCCTAGTATTTTTGAAAAGTGTCTGCCTGCAAGTGAAATCATCTTCCTCTTTCGGCTGCTCCCATTAGGGGTCGCCAAAGAGGATCATCTGCCTCCATCTGACCCTATGTCCCAGTTCCTGGCCAGTCCTAAACTAGTTTAAGACATTATTATGCCATAAATAAACCTAATGATGGCATTTACTGTATGTACAGATGGCAGAGGGGGAAATGCAAATGCTCATTTTATTAACGTTATAATCCAGACCTTAGGAGTAGCGATTCTTGTGAAAATGGAAAAGTGTCCACAAGCGATAAATATGACCTTGACTTTGAGCACAGTCTGACTGGACGCCCTATAGGTGATCACTATGTGCAAGTTTCACTAAAATCTGACCAATACTCGAGGAGAAGTAGCGATTCTTGTGAATTGTGGCTGGACGGTCAACCTGTCCCACGCCATTTCACACACTGGAAAAACTCGAGTTGCCAACTTTTTAATGACATAGTCAAAAATCTAATTAATAAAACAAAATATTTGGCTAATTGTACAAAAACAGTCATCTCAGAGATAACACCATCTGAAAGGGGATTAAACCTGCAACCTGCAGGTTATAAGTTGACAGCTCTAAGCTCTGGTATTTGTCTCAGCCACTCTGAATGCGGTAGACTGTGATTAATGGTTTACCCAACCACCTGCCAAGTATTTCTTGAAAGCACTTGCCAGACAGTTTCATGGATGACTGCCCAAATAATTTAATGAAATACACATCATTCATTGTGTCAGCTTAATGAAGCATCACCTAACCAAAAAATCTCTGTGGAAGTCATTTGACATTTTCTCCCCATCATAGGTACAACCGCAATTCCAAAAAGATTGGGACATTGAATAAAATATGAATTAAAAAACAGTGCAGTGATTTGCAAATCTCATAAACCAATATTTTATTTACAAAAGGACACGAAACATATCAAATGTTGGAAGTGAGACATTTTATTATTTCATGATAAATACTGGCTCATCTTGAATCTGATGGTAGCAACACAATGTTTCTTACTGTGCAGCGTTCCCTCTTCTTTTAAACATAAACTTATGGAACCTGAGGAGACCAGCTGCTGGACCTTTGGGAGAGGAATGTTGTCCCATTCTTGCCTGATACAGGATTCCAGCTGCCCAGCAGTCCTGGGTCTTCTTTGTCATATTTCGTGTTTCTTGATGCACCAAATGTTTCCGGATGGTGAGAGGTCTGGACTGCAGGCAGGCCAGTCCAGCACCCGGCGCCATGCTGTTGTAATTTCTGCAGTATGTGGTTTAGCATTGTCTGAATGCTCCCTGAAAAAGACGTGGACTGGAGGGGAGTATATGTTGCTCTAAAACCTGTGTATACCTTTCAGTTCTGATGGTGCTGAAAGGTATACGCAGAATAATTCCTGTTCCGAATAAAACAGAATAATCCCAAACCTTATTCTTCTAGATGGCTTTGGTGTCACAGGGGAAATGGAAGAGGATCCAACAGGAGGGAGCTGCCAGCACCATGGGCACTAACGGACCATGGTCCAGTTCCTCTTTAGTTCAGAGGATGTGGCGTCCATGATTTCCACAAAGAATTTCAAATTTTGATTTATCTGACCACAGAATAGTTGTCCACTTTGCCTCAGTCTATATTAAATGAACTTTGACCCAGAGCAGACGGCAGTGTTCTTTGCCCGATGGAGCTTGAACCTGCATTCGTGGATGGCGCGGCCAAGTGGGAGTTCCTGAGGCCATGCAGCGATTTCCATTACAGACTCATGTCTGTTTGTGATGCAGTGCTGTCGGAAAGCCTGGGTTTTCAGCCGTGTCCCTTGGTCACAGGGATGTCTCCAGAGTCTAGAACCTATTGATATTATGTACTGCAGATGATGGAATATTAAAAGTTTTTGCAACCTTATGTTGATTATTCTGAAGTTGCTTCACAATTTGTAGACACATTTTCTTACCATTTCTCCTTCTGAGGGACTCTGCCTCTCTGAGGTGCTCTTTTTATACCCAATCACATCACTGTCCTGTTGCCAATTAACTTCATCAGTTGCAACATGTTCCTCCTCTGTTTCTTTTTAGTACCACTTACTGAGCAGGTTCTCCTCCTGGGATTAATAAAGTATTCTGATTTTTCCAGCCTTTTGTTGCCCTTGTCCCAACTTTTTTGAGATGTGTTGCTGCCATCAAATTCAAGATGAGCTGATATTTTTATGAAACAGTAACAAGATGTTTCACTTTCAACATCTGATGTGTTTTCTATGTTCTTCTGTGAATATAATATTGGTTTATGAGATGTGCACATCACTGCATTGTGTTTTTATTTTATGCAGACTCCCGACATTTTTAGAAATGGGGTTGTATTAACCACACAGTGTCCCCCATGGTGTAGTGGTTTACACATTCGCCTCACCAGCGAAAGGTCCCTGGTTTGATTCCAGGTGGGGACACAAGCCCCTCTCACCACAGAGAGTTGTGTCAGGAAGGGCATCCGGTGTAAAACCTCTGCCAAATTACCCATGTGGCTCAATCCGCTGTGGCGCCCTCTTAAGGAGAATACAGGGGAGCAGCCGAAGGTACGTTTATTAACCACACAAAGTTTAGAAAAGATCCAGCAAACAAGTCAGCTCCTGTAATGTTAACAAGCTGGATGGATACACGGAACATGGAGCCTCCGCAGCAAAGGCAAAACAACTAACAGATCCCCTCGATGCCAAGGACTGTGTGGTAAATGTTAGTGTAGTTACAGCTGGCTCATATCTACAAAAACTAAATTTATATAGTAATGAAAACCTTTTAATTTCCTAATGAAAAAGTTTCAAGTATTCTCTCTACCCTTCTGATCTTACAAATCTACAAATATAGTTTTCAGTTTGTTCCCAGCCACCGCACATTTAGATCACTCATGTCTCTGCTTCTGCTACCTTACCTCATCAAAACGGTTGACGTCATTTGAAAGGAGGTTCACTATTTGCCCGGTGGTTGCTCGTCCCATGGATTCAACGCTGAGACAAAGAGCCTGATGAGAGAATTTTTACTTTTCTGGTGAGCACAGCTGAGAGTGACGAGCTTGACAATCTGCATCTCTGCTGAATCCTCACTGACCTTCCTGTAGATCATGTGACACACGGCGACTCTAACCCTCATGCCTGTTCTTTGGACGTGATAGTAGTAGAGATGTTGGAGGATAGTCAGTCCAAAGGTGGACAAGGACATCGCAGCAGCGTAAACATACGCCATGCAGAGACTCCTCTGATCATCGGGGTGATAATTCTCAAAGAAAAGGATTATTTTCCCCAGAAGAAGCGGCTGGATCACTTTAATCGCCTCCTTTATGACAAAGACAAGAAAGCAACAGTGGAACGTGTGTCCACCTATTACCAGCAACAGGGCAAAGTGGTTCAAGCATCCAAAGGAATCAAAAGAAAGCATGTGCTGCTGCTGTCCTCAGACAAGAACACATCATTTCATGCTACCTTAATTTTAAATAAAATGAAAACTTTACCCACAAATCTGAGGAGAAGCAGTAAATTTCTCTGAATATATTATAGTGGCTCTTATTTCATGACTAAATCAGTCTGACAAACTATGAAAGCAAGACATCTGGAAGGGAAAAAATGTGGCTACTATATATCATCATATATAGTAGCCCAGTCAATTACTTACTAGAAGAAATGTTTGGACAATAACACACTTGTTATAATTTTGCCTCTGTACACCACCACAGTGGATTTTAAATAAAGCACACATATTGTGATTGAAGAGCAGACTTACAGCTTTAATTTAAGGGGTTTGTCAAAAGAACTGCATTAATGTTTTAGGAAATAGAGACATTTTTTACAAAGTCCCCCATTTTCAGAGGCTCAAAAGTAATGGGACAAATGAACATAATTTTGAACCTTCTCTGTGGTCTTCCTCTTCTCCTTCTGCCTGGCAGCTCCATCTGCAACATCCTTTGTCCAATATATCCACTATCCCTCCTCTGAACATGTCCACACCATTACCACTTCATAGCAGGCCTGCCCTGACACTTGTCTCCACCCACTCCACCCTGCCTGCACTCTCCTCTTCACCTCTCTTGTGCTCTATCTGTTGCTTTGGATAGCTAACCCATTCTACCTGCCTCCCTCTCATTCTCACGCATGTACTCTGTCTTGCTTCAACTGACTTTCATTCCTCTTCTCTCCCGTGCATACCTCCACCTCTCCAGGCCCTCTTCCACCGCCTCCCTACTCTCACTACAGATCACAATGTCGTCTGCGAACATCATAGTTCTCTGAAAATACTGCACAAAATCTCAAAGCCTTAAATAGTCTCAACATACCAGTGAAAATTCAAAGAAGCCAGCCAAAGCATAGGACTTTCCATAGCACTTCATGAGAGCTCTGGTGAGCTGCGGCTGACGGAGCTCCTCTGAAGCCTTTTTAACTTCATTGTCCCAAAATCTGCAAATGCAAAGTGCACGTCAGTCCAACCCAGGAACAGTCTACACACTCTATTTTAATCATGTGATTAAAAGCCCTGGTCCAGATCTGGGAGGAAAACCCCCAGGACACCATCCATGGTCTCATTGGGAGCATGCATGGATACAAGCACGTGTATGGGGGGGGGGTACAATCTACTGTGTGCTGTTTTGAGCTGCTGCAGTGAAATGTCAGCAAAATGGACCAGCCTGCTGCATCATTTTTTCACTCTGATTTTTGGGGTGTCTTTGAATTCAGCCTCTGTAGGTTGATCATTTTCATTTTCATCAAACGATGCAGCATCCCTTCATTCCTAACGCACTACCCAGTCCATCGAGGTCCAATGTGGTTTCAAATTGCTCCAGTATTTTTGACCAAAGCGCTTAAAGCGCACACATTCATACAACACTTTTAATATTATACCACTCTACAGAGCTTTGTTTGTTCCACTCAAACCTGCGGCAGCTGAGCTGCTTTCATTCTGTATTCTGTGTTTAACCACTTCATATTTTTCTAATATCTTAGGTTTAGCCTTCCTTCATAAAATCAGCCTCTCTGCTGCTTGTGATTGGTCAGATGCTGCCAAAGCCACTTCTTTCACAGGAATGTGCTCTTACTGAGTTAATAACCACCCTCGCCAGTGTCAGGTTAAGTGAAGCCAGATAACGGAATCCTGTGTCTGTTGAACTAGCTTTGCGCTACAGGGCTCAGGTGTCTCTCTCTTAACCAGCGCTGCTTCTGCTTCCTCACATCACACACTTGCTGAAGTACCTCTGCAGCTCCTCTCCCAGGGCTTCAGACCGGTCCCCTGGAAGCATGCTGTACATGTCACTCTTCTCCAGCCTCTGCCTTTGGCCAAGGTGCAACAGGGGGGTTAACCAGCTGGAACGGAGAGTTAGGACAGTAACTCAGTTTGGCTTTTGGAAATGCCACCAC